>ML345952.1:37352-93554 GCA_005239505.1 Nicotiana paniculata
TATTCGCAACTTGGAGGCTCAAACGAGTCAACTAGTTGAATCTTTTAATGCTCAATATGCCAATATTATGGATAGTAGCCAGGAGCAGTGTACATCAGAGATTAAAATTGAGGTGCCAATGGAGGTGTCCAAAGTAGAAACCCAACACACTAACCAACTAGAATTTGAGGATGCCGATGTTGAAGAAGTAATACTAGAGTCAACCAGGGACGTTGAGGATACAAATTTAGTCGACTCTAGTGTGATTGTTGTTGAGGATGTTGAAAGTTCTGCAGTTCATGTGTTTGAGTGCATTGGTCCTCACTCCAAACATTTTTCAACATTATGCTTGGATGATGATATGGAAATAGAGTCATCTGAGCCAACTGAGGAGTCAAGGAAGGAGGAACAAAATACCTACATTCTGGAATTTTTCTTGCCAGAAAGACAGGACTACATACCTCATCTAAAAGCCAAGAAGTGTAAATAAATAAATAAATAAATAAATAAATAAATAAAGTATAAACAGTTGTATTGCTGTGAAAGAGAAATATATGTGGTGACTCTTAATGTAATTGTGCTTAAAGAAGTATGGGTAATAACATTGTTGTGAAGGTGGAGGTTGGCTTATTATGAGTTTGAGGTTAAACGTTAAAGTTTATGTATTAAAGTGCTTAGGGAGGTGTAGTCACTCTTATATCCAAATGTATCCTACCCGTCCTGCAGCCTACATTACAACCGAATAAAGTCCTACTTGATCCTAGACTTAATGAGCTCGATTAGTAGAGTATTACACTACGGGCAAGCCTATGGTACATTTTTTGTGGCATATGAATATTATTTCTGAGAGCGAGTGAATTCTTTCTATCTTGAGTTGCTAAGTGTTCTTAATTTTTATTGTGTGAGGAACTAGCTCTTTGATTTGGTGAGGGAACATGATTCATGAAGGAAAGGTAATGTTGTGGACCTCTAAGTTAGAGTAGTTAGTGAATTGTGAATAAAGCATGGTATCTGTGAGTCGATTATTGAGGCGAGGATGTCACACCTTTGTGCTTGATCTGTTTTAAATATTCTTGGTATAACGTGTTAAGGGATTTGCTTAATAAGTTGTGTACATGAGTGTAGTGTGATTGCTCGAGGACGAGCAAATGTTTAAGTGTGGGGTATTGATGCGAGACTAGAATTCATAGTTTAACATGTTATATGCCTTACATTTTATGCGCATTAATGATAAAAATATACTTTTTATGTGCTTAATGCAGTTTATTTCATGTGTAGGTGAATTTGAGATGGAAACCGAGCTAAATGGATGCAAATACGTCGAAAATACGGTTGAGAGGCGAAGAAGGAACACCCTGGCCTTATCCAGGCGTTTTCCCCCAAAAGACAGGTTGGCCCTGGCGTTAGGGGGGCGTTTGGCCCCAAACGCCAGGCCTACCCTGGCCTTAAGGGGGTGTTTGGCCCCAAACGCCTGGTCCCCTGGTTCCGGTCAATTCCGAGTTTTGATGAGTTTAAGTGTTTCCCGGTTGGAACAGAAGTCTCCTACACGTTTAGGGTTTGTCCTAAACTTATAAATAGACCCCAAACAACACAACTTAAGGAGAGATTCGGAGAGGAGAAGAGGATTCGGACGACAAGGCATCGATTTGTACAGATTTTCTTCATTACTTTGTAGTTTAATTATGCAAGTTATTTTAAATTTTATTCTTTTGAATTTGTTTAGCTAACTTCTTTAACCTAGGGTTTTGTTAAAACCCGTTGGAGGATAAACTTATTGTGTTATTAATATAGTTCCAATTTGTTGATTAATCTCTATTTGTTCAACTACGTTCTTGTTGTAGTTAATTGAATGGCCATCAATTAGTTGTTCCTATTTATTATGTATCTACTTGAGAGAGAGTGCATATTTAGGTAGTTGTTTGAACAACATCACTCCCGGAGTATAGACGAAAGTCATAACCGAGGGTTTAGAGGTTGGATTAGAGATAACGATACCTCGGGTGCAATCTAAAGTGAACTGTAATGCAATCTAGCTAGCGTAACTTGAGAGAGTGCGTCCAGTAAATTATCATAATTACTTTATGGTAGATAGAGTGTTCATGATTGATAGAAACAACTAATCTAGCTATATGAAGTATCCGAGAAGTAAATTCACCGACGGGGGAAACCATAATCTTAGATATTTATTACAATTGTTTACACCTTAGCGTAGTTAATCTTTAGTTTCAGTCTTTAGTTTTAGTAATTTAAAGAGAATCAAGTGACAGTAGAGTATTCTAGCTTGCTTGATACGTAAATTCCCTGTGGGATCGACTCTGGGCATAATACCCCGAATTATATTTGCAACGCCCGCTTAGTCTTTTATTAGACATAGTTGAGCGTGATCAATTTCTATTCAAATCCCTCTCAAATAGCTCTCATATCGCATGCAACAATGGAGGAAATATAAGCCAAATTCGCACCTCAGGTCTTTTTAAACATTCTTCCCAGCTAAAACATTTCTTCATCGCGAACGCGTCACTAGGACCGCGTTCGCATAGAACAATCAAACAGGCCCCCTAACTTAACTCTACGCTAACGCGGCCTCAAGCCCGCGAATGCGAAAGACTGCTACCGCAGGCCTTCGCGAACGCGTGCCCTGACACGCGAACGCATAGGCCAATACCCCTGGGGTCCCCAAAAGGCCCACAACTCTATGCGAACGCACACACCCCCCCCCCCACGCATTCGCGATGACCACCCAACACTAACACTCCGCGTTCGCACCCCTTCTCTCGTGAACACATAGAAAAAGTGGGCCCCTTCCACCAAACACTCTATGCGAACGCTAGCACCCTGCCACGAACGCATTGAGTAAAACTCTGCTGCAAAAACACCAGCAAACCAGCCAAGTTCCAAAACTCAAAATCGATCTATTAACCATCCGAAACACACTCGAGGCCCTTGGGACCTCAACGAAACATACCAACATATCCCATAACATCATTCAAACTTAGTCGAGCCTTCAAAACACAAAAAACAACACGAAAACACCAAATTTACATCAAATTCAAGCCTAAGAACTTTGAAACTTCCAAATTACGTCAACTACGCCGAAACCAACCAGAACACCTCCGATTAACCTGAAATTTTGTAGACATAACCAAAATGAAATTACAAACCAGATCCAACTTCCAGAATTCCATTCCGACCTCGATAGCCTATTTTCCACTGCCGACCGAAAATCACCAAAGTTCGCTAATTCAAGCTTAATTCTACACCGGACATCAGAAAAATATTCTGAACACACTCCTAAGTCCCAAATCACCTAACGAAGCTATCCGAGATATAAAATCCGTATTCCGAGGTCGTTTACCAATAAGTCAACTCTCAGTTGACTTTCTCAACTATTAGGCTACTTTAAAAGGCTAAATGCCTAAATTCTCACCATAACCACTCAGACCCAAACCAACTGATCCAACACATCAAAAACAGGATAGCGATATATAACAAAATGCAGAAATAGGAGAAATGGGATAAATCTCACGGAACGACCGGCCGGGTCGTTACAGGTGATTCCGTGCAATTTTCCTTTTGTTGTCTTAATTGCTTAATTTAATCGAGGATTTCTATTTAAATTGTGCCTTTTTATTGTTTATCATTCCTTATATGGTGACCCCCCATTTCATGCCCCTTCCCACTATGCCTGCTTCATTTCTTTGTTTACCGTTGTTGCCATTCGCGTGATTATATTATCCAGGTTTATGTGGTATCTTGTCCTAGCCTCGTCACTACTTCATCGAGGTTAGGTTCGACTCTTTATAGTACATGGGGTCAGTTGTACTGATGCTGCACTCTGAGCTTTCTATGCAGATCCAGGTATCGACCCGAGCTTCTTTTGAGTTGTAGCCGATTTACACATAGGAGACCCGAGGTAGATCTGCCGACATTCGCAGATTCTTGGAGTCCCTTCCTTTATATTCATTTATTGTTTCATTTCGTTCACAAACAGTTATACATTTTCAGTTTTGCCAAATAATTGTAGTAAAATTCTTAGTAGTCCGTGAGTTGTGACTCCAAATCATGGGCAGTTAGACATAATTATTTTTGTGTAGTATTATTTCCTAAATATGTAGTTCTTATTTTGGTATTATTTGATGAATGGTAGTGGATTCTTGCATAGTTTAAATTCTCTTAATGTTGTAGATCTCTAATGTTGGCTTGCCTAGCGAGTATAGCATGAGGCATCATCAAGGTCCCGAAGGTGGGAATTCGGGTCATGACAAGTTGGTATTAGAGCACTAGGTTGCTTAAGTCACGCAATTCACGGACAAGCTTAGTAGAGTCTGGGGGATCGGTATGGAGACGTTTGTACTTATCTCTCAGAGGCTATAAAGTTAGGAACAAGTTCGCTTTTATTTAACTCTGTCGTACGATTCTTGTTATCTCAAAACTGATTGAACTCTTCTATTTTTATTCTCTCGCAGATGGTGAGGACACGTACCGCTTCTTTCGCTAATCAGCAGCTGGATCCTCCAACAACAGCTCCTGCGAGGGGCAGAGGCCGAGTCCATGCCAGAGGCTGAGGAAGGGGCAGAGCTCAGCCTAGGGACCGAGCAGCAATTCTAGATGTGGAGCTTCAGATAGGGTTCGATGAGGAGGCTCTAGCTCAAACCGTTTCGGCAGGACCGACTCAGGTCCTAGAGGGGTTTATTTCTACCCCAGTGCTTCAGGTTTCTTTGGTCTGATTAGTTGGACTTATGAAGAGTGTGGCCCAAACTAGTGGATTCCCCATGGCACCAGCAGTATCTCAGTCTGGAGGAGGAGCCCAGACTCCTTCCACCCACACTCCGGAGCAGATGGCTCCCTAGTTTCAGACCCCAGCAGCTCATCTAGTTGTGGTAGTTCATCCAGTTGCTGCAGCACCACCCGGTGATGGGGTATCTATGTCCTCCAAGGCTTTGTGGAGATTGGATAGGTTTACCAAGCTTTTCCCAGTTAATTTCAGCGGTGCCACTTCAGAGAATCCCCAAGAGTACCTTGATAACTCCCATGAGGTTCTTCGGAACATGGGTATATTGGAGACCAATGGGGTCAACTTTGCTGCTTTCCAGATGACTGGTTCCGCCAAGAAATGGTGGAGGGATTATTGGTTGACTAGACCGACTGGGTCGCCTGCTCTTACTTGGGATCAGTTCTCACATCTCTTCTTGTAGAAGTTTCTTATTACTATGAGAGAGGAGCGCCACCATCAGTTTGAGCGTCTCCATCATGGCAGCATGACTGTCACTCAGTATGAGACTCGCTTCGTGGATTTGGCCCGTCATGCTATCTTTATGATCCCCAAAGAGAGAGAGAGAGAGAGAGAGAGAGAGAGAGATGAGGTTTATTGAGGGTCTTGCTCAGCCTATCAGATTGCAGATGGCTAAGGATATGGGGAGCAAGATCTCTTTCCAGGATACGCCAATGTGGCCAGGCGAGTTGAGATAGTTCTTGGATTGGGAGGTCAGGGGTCTGATAAGGGACCTCGCCATTCCGGTGGATTCAACGACGCCTCATTTGGAGGCAGGGGTACTTATGGTAGAGGTCATTCTTACAGTTCATTTCATTCAGCACTTCATGCATCCCACGGTGCCTTGGGTGGTCGTGGCTATTATATGCCTTATTGTGATCAGCCAGCTCCTATTAGTGAACCTACTCTTTAGAGTTTTGAGGGTGGTTATTCAGGTCGACAAGGTCAGTTTTCCGGTCAGCAGCTGAGGTCATGTTATACTTGTGATGACCCGAGGCACATTGCTAGATATTTCCCTCGAGTAGTTCTCAGAACCAGGGTTCTCGTGCCATGGTTCCGGCACCAGCTGCCACACCACCTGCCCAGCCAACTAGAGGTAGGGGTCAGGTAGCTAGAGGCAGGGGCCAGATTGTTAAAGGTGGAGGTCAGCCCGCTAGAGGTGAAGGACCGCCTATCAAAGGTCGTCCCAGACACATGTTTCAGGTGGTGGGGACCAACCCCGATGTTATGCATTCCTAGCCAGACCTGAGGTTGAGTCCTCCGATGCTATTATCATATGTACCGTTTCAGTTTGCAGTAGTGATGCTTCAGTATTATTTGATCACGGGTATACTTACTCCTATGTATCGTCTTATTTTGCTTCATATTTGGTTGGGCCTCATGATTCTTTGAGCACCCTTGTATATGTGTTCACGCCCGTGGGGGATGCTATTGTTGTATATCGTGTATATCGCTCATGCGTGGTCGTCATTGGGTGTCTTGAGACCATTGTAGACCCTTTGCTTCTTGCTTTGGTTGATTTCTATGTTATATTGCACATGGATTGGCTTTCCCCTTATCATGCTATCTTGGACTGTCATGCCAAGACAATGACCTTAGCCTTGCCGGGGTTACCTCGATTAGAGTGGAGAGGGACCCCTGGCCATTCTTCCAGCAGGGTTGTTTCTCATATGAAGGCTCGATGTATGGTCGAGAAGGGATGTTTGGCCTATTTGATTTATGTTCATGATTTAAGTGTTGAGGTTCCTTCCATGGATTCTGTGCCCGTTGTTCGTGAGTTTCCTGAGGTATTTCCTACAGACCTGCCGGGGATGCCACCAGACAGGGATATTGACTTTTGCATAGATATGGCTCCGGGCACTCAACCCATTTCTATCCCGCTATACTGGATGGCCCCACCAGAGTTGAAGGAATTGAAGTAACAATTGCAAGACTTTCTTGATAAGGGCTTCATTATACCTAGTGTCTCGCCCTGGGGTGCACCGGTGTTGTTTGTGAAGAAGAAGGATGGGTCAATGAGGATGTGTATAGATTATAGGCAATTGAACAATGTCACTATCAAGAACAAGTATCCGTTGCCGAGGATTGATGATTTGTTTGATCAGTTTCAGGTTGCCAAGGTGTTTTCAAAGATTTACTTGAGATCTGGCTACCATCAGTTGAGGATTAGGGCGTCCGATGACCCTAAGATAACTTTTTAGACGCGATATGGGCACTATGAGTTTTTGGTGATGTCCTTTGGGTTGACTAATGCCCCAACAACATTTATGGACTTGATGAACCGAGTGTTCAAGCCTTAACTGGATTCCTTTGTGATTATATTTATTGATGACATTTAATATACTCCCGCAGTCGGGAGGAGCATGAGCAGCACCTCAAGATAGTGATCCACACTTTGAGGGACACTCAGTTGTATGCTAAATTTTTGAAGTGCGAGTTTTGGTTGGATTCCGTCGCTTTCTTGTGTCACGTTGTATCAGCAGAGGGTATTCAGGTAGATCCTAAGAAGATTGAGGTATTCAAGAACTGGCCTAGACCCACTTCCACTACGGAGATCAGGAGCTTCTTGGGTTTGGTGGGTTAATACAGTTGGTTCGTGGAGAGGTTTTCATCTATAGCAGCCCCGATGACCAGGTTGACCCAGAAGGGTGCCCCGTTCAGATGATCGGACGAGTGTGAGGCGAGATTTCAGAAGCTCAAGACAGCTTTGAATACAACACCGGTATTGGTATTACCATTAGGTTCAGGATCTTACACAGTATATTGAAATGCCTCCCATGTTGGGCTCGGAGCAGTATTGATACAGGAGGGTAGGGTGATTGCATATGCTTCTCGGTAGTTGAAGGTCCATGAGGAGAATTTCCCTATTCATGATTTAGAGTTGGCGGCCATTGTTCACACGCTGAAGATTTGGAGGCATTATCTTTACGATGTGTCATGTGCAGTTTTAACGGATCATCGCAGCCTTCAGTATTTGTTCAAGAAAAAGGATCTTAATTTGAGGCAGAGGAGGTGGTTGGAGCTATTGAAATACTATGACATCACCATATTGTGTCATCCGGGGAAGGCCAATATGGTGGCCAGCGCATTGATTAGGAAGGCTGTGAGTATGGGTACCCTTGCGTTCATTCTAGTCGGTGAAAGGCCGCTAGCTTCAAATATTCAGACTTTGGCCAATCAATTTGTGAGGTTTGATATTTCAGAGCCCAGCCATGTTCTAGCATGGACAGTCGCTCGGTCTTCCTTGTTTGAGAATATCAGAGATCGACAGTATGATGACCCCCACTTGATGGTCCTTAGTGACACACTTCGTCACGGTGGTGCCAAGCAGGTTACAGTTGGAGATGACAATGTTTTGAGGATGCATGGTCGTGTGTGTATCTGCCTAATTTTGATGGACTTCGTGAGTTGATCCTTGAGGAGGCTCACAGTTCTCGGTATTTTATTCACCCGGGTGTTGCCAAGATGTACCAGGACCTTCGACAACATTATTGGTGGAGGAGTATGAAAAAGGATATAGTTGCTTATGTAGCTCGGTGTTTTAATTTCAGCAGGTGAAGTATGAGCACTATAGATACGGTGGTTTGTTTCAGCAGATAGAGATTCCTGAGTGGAAGTGGGAGAATATCACTATGGACTTTGTTGTTGGCCTCCCACAGACGTAGAGGAAGTTTGACACTATGTGGGTTATTGCGGATAGGCTGACTAAGTCAGCACACTTCATTCCTGTGGCAGTTACCTATTCATGGGAGCGATTATCAGAGATTTATATTCGAGAGATCGTCCGTCTTCACAGTTTGCCCGTGTCTATCATTTCTGATCAAGGTACGCAGTTTACCTCGCACTTTTGGAGGGCAGTACATCATGAGTTGGGTACGCGGGTTGAGTTGAGCACAACCTTCCATCCTCAGACGGACGCGCAATCCGAGCGTACTATTCAGATCTTTGAGGATATGCTCCGCTCTTGTGTCATAGACTTTGGAGGATCGTGGGATCAATTCTTGCCCCTCGCAGAGTTCGCCTACAATAACAGCTACCAGTCGAGAATTCAGATGGCTCCTTGTGAGGCATTATATGGTAGACAGTGCAGGTCGCCAGTTGGGTGGTCTGAGCCAGGGGAGGCTCGGTTGTAAGGTACCGATTTAGTACATGAGGCCTTGGAGAAGGTCAAGATTATTCAGGTTCGCCTTCGTATAGTGCAGTTACGACAAAAGAGTTACTCAAACAGTAGAGTTTTTGATGTGGTATTCATGGTCGGGGAGAGAGTGTTACTTCGAGTGTCACCCATGAAGGGTGTCATGAGATTTGGGGAGAAGCGCAAGTTGAGCCCTAGATATATCGGACCTTTTGAAATCATCGATAGAGTGAGAGAGGTGGCTTATAGACTTGCGTTGCCTCTAGGGTTATCCTCATTCACCCAGTATTCCATGTGTCCATGCTCCGGAAATATCATGGTGACCCGTCCCACGTATTAGATTTCAGCTCTATCCAGTTGGACCAGGATTTGACTTATGAGGAGGAGCCGGTAGCCATTCTAGACCGGCAGGTTCGTCGGTTGAGATCGAAGAGTTACCCTTCAGTTCGTTTGTAGTGGAGAGGTCAGCCTGTTGAGGCAGCTACTTTGGAGTCCGAGTCGGACATGCAGAGTAGATATCCCCACTTGTTCGCCAGTTCAGGTACTTTTCTATGTTCATTCAAGGACGAACATTTGTTTTAGAGGTGGAGATTGTGATGACTCAAAGGGTCATCTTGTGATTTAAGACTCTATTCCACGCTCGCTAGCCTTAAAACCCTTATTTTTACTTACCTCTATTTGCGTGCACAGTTCAGGCGTAAATCCGAAAAGTCTTTATGTTGAAATTTATGAAATAACAATTTTTGGGATTTAAAAGAGATTTTTAGTTGACTTTGGTCAATGTTTTGAGTAAACGGACCCGGTCAAAGTGAAATTCTAAGGATTTAAAGGAATTGATTAATGTTTGATCTCATTGGTATCAGGCCCGTGTTTTTGTTCTGGAGCCCAGTACATGTTTATTATAATATTTAAGTCATGTCTATGAAATTTGGTAGAAATCAGAGTTGATTTGACGTGATTCAGACGTCCGGTTGAGAAAATATTAATTTTGAAAGGTTCTTGATAAATTCATGAGTTTTGGTGCTAAATTCGTAGTTCTAGGTGTTATTTTGGCGATTTGATCGCACGAGCAAGTTCATATGATAATTTTAAACTTGCGTGAATGTTTGGTTGGAGCCTCGAGGGCTCTGGTGAGTTTTGGATAGGCAACACAGTGAGTTGGACTTAGAATTTTGCTGGTGTCTGCATTTTCTGGGAACTGGCCTCTGATCTGGCAATTGCAAAACTAGTGTTCGCATTTGCCAACATCCCCGTCTTCTGTCAGGTTCTCTTTTGCAAACGATATATTCGCATTTGCGAGATATGCCTAGATCAACCTAGGTTCGCATTTGTGACATTATGGTCGCATTTGCGGTAGGGCAACAATCGCATTTGCGATGGAAACTGGGGAATGGAATTCTTCGCATTTGCGAAGGAATGGGTCGTATTTTTTATCCAGCGATGTCCGCATTTTCGAACATTTGTTTGCATTTGCGAAGGCAGCAGAAATGCAAAAGGTTTGTATTTTTTATAGCTTCCTCATATTTGCGAGCTTCACAAATGTGAAGCTCCGGCCGCAATTGCGACGCCTGCAGCTGATAAGGTTGGACTTAAACTGAATTTTTCATTCATTCTCCCATTTTTCAAAACCTAAACTTCAAGAGGCGATTTTCCAAAGGCTATTTCTTCCCCAAATCATAGGTAAATGATTCTTAACTTAATTCTTTCAACCTTTTACAACTTTTACAAGATTTCAACCTAGAATCTAGTTTTTTTGTGAAACAATTGGGGATTTTGGGTAGAAAACTAGGGATTTCAAAATTTGGGGATTTAGACCTCAAGTTAAGGTCAGGTTCCAAAACCAATTGTATATCTGGGATCTGGGGTGAAAGGGTAATCGGGTTTTGGTCTGAATTTTGGGTTTGGACTAAGCGGGACCGAGTTTTGACTTTTGTTGACTTTTTCAATTATGAACTAAACTTAACCGTAGTGATCGAGGATGATCCCTAAGGCTTATGTTGAGCCATTTGATTTAAATTTTGGTAGATATTGTGGACTCGGAGGCTAATTTGAAAGGCAAAGTGGTGATTGAGCGTTAAGTAGTAATTGGAGCGAGGTAAGTGTTGTGTCTAACTTTGGCTTGAGGGAATAGCTATTGTGTGATTATTTTGTATGTGCTTTGTTGTTGAATACGACGTACAAGTGAGGTGACGAGTATCTATGTGTTGTGGTCGAGTCATATCATCCGAGTAAAATTCTATCCTTGCAAATTTTGTAGCCTTAAATCATATTATCCATGCTTATTGTTGTTATTGGAATGTTGGGATATTTATATCCGGTTCCACCGAGGTTTGATAAATTTGTGACCATTGATTCAAATTTGGGATTTAGATTGTGATATTAAACATTGATAAATATTGGTTTCTATGTGACACTCCTATCTATATGTTGTTATTGATTATGTGACTTGTGATAAGGAGTGTAAAGCACGAAGGGTGATTCCATGCATAATTTGTTTATATCGTGAGGAATAGTGTAAAGCAAGAAGGGTGATGTCGTGCCATGATATATGAGTGTTAATGCAAGAAGGGTGATGTCGTGCCATGCTATGAGAGCGATAAAGCACGAAGGGTGATGCCATGTATATTATGTGAGGTTTAATGCATGGAGGGTGATGCCGTGCGCTCTATTTATATTTTGGTGAGGTTGAGAGTAAAAGCACAAAGGTGATGCCGTGTAGTTTTCCTTTATTGTCTTAATTGCCTAATTTAATTGAGGATTTTTGTTTAAATTGTGCCTTTTATTGTTTATCATTCCTTATATGATGATCCCCAATTTCATGTCCCCTTTCCATTATGCCTGCTTTATTTCTTTGTTTACCGTTGTTTCCATTAGCGTGATTATACTGTTCAGGTTAATGTGGTGTCTTCTCCAAGCCTCGTCTCTTCTTCGCCGAGGTTAGGCTCGGCACTTAGCCGTACATGGGGTCGGTTGTACTGATGCTACACTCTGCACTTTCTGTGAAGATCCATGTATCGACCCAAGCTAATTTCGAGTTGTAGCTGACTTTCACATAGGAGACCCGAGGTAGATCTGCCGACGTCCACAGATTTCTGGAGTCCCTTCCTTTATATTCATTTACTGTTTCATTTCGTTCACAAACAATTATACATTTTCCTTTTTACCAAATAATTGTAGTAAAATTCTTAGTAGTCCGTGAGTTGTGACTCCAAATTTTGGGCAATTAAACATCATTATTTTTGCGCAGTATTATTTCCTAAAAGTTTACTTCTTATTTTGGTATTATGTGATGAATGGTAGTGGATTCTCACATAGTTTAAATGCTCTAAATGTTGTAGATCTCTAATGTTGGATTGCCTAGCGAGCACCGCGTTAGGCGCCATCACGGTCCCGACGGTAGGAATTCGGGTCGTGACACTGAGACTGAGACATGATATAATATGCATGAATAAGAATGAGTACATAATATCAATGAAATTAATGAGATGACAGCAAGAAACGACCACTCAGGTCTCAATAGTATCGACGTGAAGCCCTAATAGGATATCTAGCATGATTTACAACACATTTACTTAACCATGTAGTAGAAACACGAATATCAGGAAGAAAGAGTCACTAAGTGGTGCCATGGATTGAACCAGGCCACAATTCTCACGGTGCACGCCCTCACGCCCGTCACTTGGCATGTGCTTCACCTCAATACAAATCACATAACACATAGCTCAGGGTTTCGAACCCTCAGAACTAAGTTTGGAAGCGTTACTTACCTCAATCAAGAAAAACTCCCACTCCGCGATGCCCTTTCCGCTCGACTCCGCCTCCAAATACTCCGAATCTATCCAAAATCAGTATATTATCATCAATATATGCTACAAGGAATGAATTCCACATGAAAATTATCAAATTAGACCAAAAATCCCGAAATCGATTCAAACCCGGCCCCGGGCCCACGTCTCAGAATCATGTAAAAGTCACAAATTACGAACACCCATTCACTCACGAGTCCAACCATACTAGTTTCACTCAAATCCGTGTTTGAATCGACCTTCGAATCCCAAAAATTCATTTTATGAAGTTTCTAAAATTTTCCCCAAATTCCCCCCCCTCAAAGTACTAATGAAATGATGAAATCATTAATGTATTGTATATTAATCAAATCTGAGTTAGAATTACTTACCCGAAGAATTTTTAGAAAAACCCACGAAAAACAGCCACAAACCGAGCTCCCCAGGTCCAAAATGTGAAATAATGCCCTAAATCTCGTATATATACTGCACCCTCTGATCTTACCACGCGTTCCGCGCACTTCGCGGCCGCGAAAATCCAAGATCCTGTAGTCGCGACCAGAATTATGCGGTCCGCGCCCGCCTCCACCGCTGTCCGCGAAGTCCTGCCACGGTCCGCGAAGTCCCGCCACAGTCCGTAAAATTCTGCTTAGGTCCGCAACTTCAAAACACCAGAAGCATTTCTGAGTTCCGGAATTGCCCAGACTTGCCAAAAAGTCACCCCGAAACACACCCGAGGCACTCGGGACCTCAACCAATAATACCAACAAGTCATATACCAACATACAAACTAGGTCGAGCCTTCGAAATACTCAAAACAACATCAAAACATCGAATCAACCTCAGATTCAAGCCTAAAAATTCCTAAATTTCCATTTTCTGCAAATGATACCGAAACCTACCAAACCTCGTCCGACTAACCTCAAATTTTGCACACACTTCACAAATGACTCTACAAACCTACTCCAACTTTCAGAATTCCATTCCGACCCTGATATCTAATTTTTCACTACCGACCGGAAATCACAAAGTTTCTAATTTTGCCAATTCAAGCCTAATTCTACCACAGACCACCAAATTATATTCCGGACACGCTCCTAAGTCCAAAATCACCTAATGGAGCTAACTGAACCATAAAATTCAAATCCGAGATCGTTTACTCATAAGTCAAAATCCGGTTGACCTTTCCAACTTGAACTTCTAAATAAGAGATTAGTTGTCTCATTCCACTCCGAAACCACTCCAGACCTAAACCAACCAACATGATGCAACATAATAAAGCCGAATAACACCAAAAGAAGCAGAAATGGGGAAAACGGGGTTGTAACTCTAGGAACGATCGGCCGGGTCGTTACATCCTCCCCCTCTTAGACAAACGTTCATCCTCGAACGAGTCTAGAAGCACACCTGGAGTCTAAAATAGGTGTGGATATTTTCTCCCCATCTCCCGCTCGGTCTCCCAGGTGGCCTCCTCCATAGGCTTTCCTCTCCACTGCACCTTTACTGAAGCTATGTCTTTCGACCTCAACCTTCGAATCTGCCGACCCAAAATAGCCAACGGCTCCATATCATAAGTCATATCACCTTCCAACTGAACTGTGCTGAAGTCCAACACATGGGACTGATCGCCAACATACTTCTGAAGTATGGAAACATGAAATACCGGATGCACACTCGAAAAACTGGGTGGTAATGAAAGTTTATAAGCCACCTCCCCTATCCTCTGAAGCACCTCAAAAGCCCCAGTGAACCTTGGGCTCAACTTGCCCCTCTTCCTAAACCTCATAACACCCTTTATGGGTGATACCTTCAACAAAACCTTCTCTCCAACCATGAAAGATACATCACGGACCTTCCTGTCCGCATAGCTCTTCTGCCTAGACTGCGTCGCGCGAAGCCGCTCCTGAATCAATTTCACCTTATCTAAAGCATCCTGCACCAAGTCTGTACCCAAGAGTCTAGCCTCACCTGGCTCAAACCATCCAACCAGAGATCTACACCTCCTCGTATATAAAGCCTCGTACGGGGCAATCTGAATACTTGACTAATAACCATTATTATATGCAAACTCCGCGAGTCGCAGAAACTGGTCCCATGAACCCCCAAAATCAATGACACAAGCGTGCAAAATGTCTTCCAATATCTGGATAGTGCGGTCGGACAACCCGTCCATTTTAGGGTGAAAAGCAGAGCTAAACTCAACCTGAGCACCCAACTCCCACTGCACGACCCTCCAAAACTGCAATGTGAATTGAGTACCTCTATCAGAAATAATGGAAATTGGGACGCCATGCAGGCGAACAATCTCTCGAATATAAATGTCAGCTAACGGCTCTGAAGTGTAAGTAGTACCAACAAGAATGAAGTGCGCAGACTTGGTCAGCTGATCCATAATAACCGATATAGCATTGAACTTCCTCAAAGTCCGTGAGAATCTAACTACAAAGTCCATGGTGATTCGCTCCCACTTCCACTACAGAATATCTAATCTCTGAAGCAAGCCACCCGGTCTCCGATGCTCATACTTAACCTGGTGACAATTGAGACACGGAGCTACAAATCTGACTATATCCTTCTTCATCTGCCTCCACCAATAGTGATGTCTCAAATCCTGGTACATCTTCGTGGCACCCGGATGGATGGAATACCACGAGCTGTGGGCCTCCTCAAGAATCAACTCCTGAAGCCCATCTACATTAGGTACATATATCCGGCCCTGCATCCTCATCACACCATAATCACCAATAGTCACATCCCTAGAATCACCTCGCCAGACCCTGTCCTGAAGAACGAGCAAGTGTGGGTCATCCTACTGGCGCTCCCTGATACGGTTATAAAGAGATGACTTGGAGACTACCAAGTGAACACCCGACTAGGCTCCGAAATATCGAATCTCACAAGCTGGGCCGCTAAGGCCTAAACATCCAATGCTAAAGGTCTGTCTGCTGCTGAAGATATGCTAAACTCCCCAAACTCTCTGCCTGATGACTCAAGGCATCCGCCACCACATTGGCCTTCCCCATATGGTATAGAATAGTGATATCATAGTCCTTAATAAGATCAAACCATCTTCGCTGATGCAAATTAAGGTCCTTCTACTTAAACAGATGTTGCACACTCCGGTGATTAGTATAAATCTCACAATGACTCATACAAATAATGACACCAAATCTTTAAGGCGTGAACAATGGCTGCTAACTCAATATCGTGCACCAGATAATTCTCCTCATGGGTCTTCAACTGGCGCAAGGCGTAGAAAATCACCTTACCCTTCCGCATCAAAACAGAACTGATGCCTATCCTCGAGGCATCACAATACATGGTATAAGAACCTGAAGTTGATGGTAGAAATAACACTAAAGCTCTGGTCAAAGCAGTCTTGAGCTTCTGAAAGCTCCCCTCACAATCGTTCGACCACCTGAATGGAGCACTCTTTTGGGTCAATTTGGTGAAGGGCAAAGTAATAGACGAGAATATCCACCCAAACCAAGGAACCTCATAATCTCTGTAGCTGAGGACGATCTAGGCCAACCCTGCACCGCCTCTATCTTCTTCGAATCTACCTGAATACCCTCACTGGACACCACGTTCCCAAAGAAAGCTACTAAACTAAGCCAAAACTGACAATTGGAGAACTTTGAATAAAGCTTCTCCTCCCTCAATCTCTGTAGTACAATCATTCAAATGCTGAGCATGCTCCTCCTGGCTATGAGAGTACACCACGATGTCATCAATGAACACAATAACAAAGGAGTCCAAATATGGCTGGAATACACTGTTCATCAAATGTATAAACGCTGCTGGGGCATTGGTCAGTCCAAACGACATCACCAAGAACTGATAATGGCCATAACGGGTCCTGAAAGCTGTCTTAGGAATATCTGAATCCCGAATTTTCAGCTAATGATACCCGGACCTCAAATCAATCATAGAGAACACCCTCACTCCATGAAGTTGGTCAAATAAATCATCAATACGAGGTAAAGGATACTTGTTCTTGACTGTGACCTTGTTCAACTACCTGTAATCAAATGTACATTCTCATGGAATCGTCCTTCTTCTTCAAAAATAGGACCGGTGCACCCCAAGGTGACACATTAGGCCGAATAAACCCCTTAACTAGGAGTTCCTGAAGCTTTTCTTTCAATTCTTTCAACTTTGTCGGTGCCATACGATAAGATGGAATAGAAATAGACTGAGTGCCTGGCGCCAAATCAATACCAAAGTCAATATCCCTATCCGTCGACATGCCCGTCAGGTCTGTAGGAAACACATCTGGAAAATCACGAACCATTGGAACAAAATCAATAGTGGGATTCCCTGCAGTAACATCCCTCACAAAATCCAAATAAGATAGGCAACCCTTCTCGACCATAAAATGAGCCTTCAGGTATGAAATCACCCTACTAGGCACATAATCTATGAAACCAGTCCACTCAACCCTCGAAAATCCCGGCATCGCTAAGGTCACGATCTTAGCGTGACAATCTAGAACATCATGACATGGAGACAACTAATCCAAGCCTAATATCACATCAAAGTCAACCATACTGAGCAACAACAAATCCACTCGAGTATCCAAACCCCCAATAGACACCACACATGACCGGTACACGCGGTCCACAACAATAGTATCGCCCACAAGAGTAGACACATGAACAGATGTAACTAAAGACTCACGTGGCAAATCTAGAAAATGAGAAAAATATGATGAAACATATGAATATGTGGAACCAAAGTCAAATAAGACTAAGGAATCTTGGTGACAGACTAAAACAATACTTGTAATTACGGCATCTGAAGCCATGGCATCTGGTCTGGCTGGGAGTGCATCGAAACGGGCCTGACCACCACCGTATAAACCTCCCCCTCTAGGGAAACCTCTAGCTACCTGACCCCCACCCCTAGTTGGCTGACTGGGTGGTGAAGTAACTGGAGCTGAAGTCGAGGGCTGACTCCTCTGCTGAGATGAGCCTCCCCTAAGGCGGGGATAGAATCTATTGATATGACCTAAATCTACACAGTCAAAGAAACCACTCCCGGCAATTGGCGGTGGGGACTGAAGGGAGCCTCGAGCACCGGGATACCCACTAGAAGAACCAGGCATAGATGAACCCTGAGCTGATGGTGCATGAGTCGAACTCTAAGCTAGAAGGGCATTGAGAGATAAATGGCTCTGATGGGAACCGTGAGGTCCATGACCAGATGATCCACCGTGGTGACCTGGACGACCTGACTAAGCATGCCAGAATAGATGACCTATGTCGTGCTGGAGCTAACCCCCAGAAGGAATACAACCAAAACTACCTGATCCCCGACGCCTTTTGGTGTCCCTCTCAACTCGCTCCTGACGGCGAACTGACTCTATCTCTCGGGCGAGTCAACCACCTCCTCAAAAGAAGCATCAGACACCCTCTCTTTGGTCATAAGAATCCATAGCTGATATGCGAGGCTATCCATGAACCTCTTGATCCTCTTCCTGTCTGTAGGAACCAACCAAACAGCACGACGGGCTAGCTCTGAAAATCTCATCTCATACTGCGTCACAGTCATATCATCCTGATGCAACTGCTCGAACTGCTTGCGCAACTCCTCTCTGCGGGACTGTGGCACAAACTTCTCCAGAAAGAGAGTAAAAAACTACTGCCAGTTAAGGGGCACTGCACCAATAGGCCTACCCTCTCATAATCCTCCCACCAAGTAAAGGCAGCTCCCGAGAACTGGAAGGTAGTGAACGAGACCCACTGGTCTCTAGAATACCCGTTGTACGGAGAATCCTCTAACACTTATCCAATAAAATCTAGCCATACCCGCCCTCTGCACCGCTGAAATTCGGAGGCTGAAGTCTACCAAACCTCTCCAATCTATGCTTCTTATCATCAGGCATGACTTGAACCACATAATCCTGAGCAGGTGCAACTAGCTGGGCTGGAGGTTCCCCCGGTGTCTAAAATTCCTTAACAATCTACTCAGGTGTGCTAGCGGTAGGAGTCTGGGTGCCTCCCCCGGCCTGAGAAGTAGCTGCGGCCATAGTAGTTAAGATCGCTTGAGCCAGGCCAGTGCATACTGATAGAATCTTGGCTAGGGCCTCCTGAAGGCCAAGAATCACAATAGGCACCGGGGGTGCCTGAGCTGGTCCCGCAGAAGCATCTGCGGCCGGAACCTGATCTGAAATAACACGAGGGTCCATAGGTACTGCCCCGACTACTGTGCGGGCTATACTCCTACCTCTACCTCGGCCTAGACCCCTCGCAGGCCTAACTGGTGATACTAACAGCTGGTCACCCTGTCTGGTAGTGCGAATCCTGACCATATGTGAGAGAATGAAACAATAGAAGTTTTGTTACTAGAATCAATGGATTCATACGACAAGAATTCAAGATTGTGAGATTTCTCCTAAGGGTTCTGCAACTTCACGAAGATAAGTACAGACGTCTCCGTACCGATCTGCAAGACTCTACTAAACCTGCTCATGACTCGTAAGACCTATGTAACCTAAATTGTGATACCAACTTGTCACGATCCAAAACCAACCCGGTCGTGATGGATCCTATCATGGAACTAGGCAAGCCGAAAAAATCCCAAACAATTCGATATATTCATTAAAAGTTAGATAATAGCCTTTTTCAAACTGAAATTTCGTAAAAGAGATAAACTAAAAAAAAAAACCCAAAAATGCCGAAAAATAAAAGCCCGACATCGGGTGTCACTAAGTCATGAGAAAATACTACAACCGTTCTGAAATATAGCAAGACTAACATAGTCTAAGAATAGCCAAAATACACTAATAGGGAGATAAGGAAGGAGAAAGTCAGGACTGCGATCGCCAGGCAGCTACCTCGCTATCTCTGATGAAAGTTCACGACTGGAATAGTCAACAGCCGCTACCGTGGCCTTAGATACCTAAATCTGCACACAAGGTGCAGGGGGTAACGTGAGTACACCAACTTAGTAAGTAACAAGTCCAAACTATGGACTGATAGGTAGTGACAGACTAAACTTTAATAGATAACAAAATTAAATTGTACAATAAAGTAGGCATGCTTCCCATTCAAGTATTCAACTCAAGCAATAAAGTAAATGCAAATCTGAACAACATATAGTAATAAGCTCAGCATATCTTTAAGTGCCAATGCACAAAATGCATGAAAATATACCATGTACCTCCATTCTAGAGTGCTCAACCACTCAGTACTGTATATGGCCATTCGACCCAGGGAAGATCCATCCTCGAATATATATACGCATCGCTAACAACAGTAGCTCAGTACCGAGGAAGGGCATTCCAGCATTATGGAGAAGATCCATCTCCAAGTATAAATACTTTGGATAAGATCCATGTCAAGGGAAGATCCATCCCTCAAAATATCATATGCGCTCACTGGGTGTGTGTTACAGACTCCGGAGGGGATCCTACAGCCCAAGCGATATCACAATCATCAACATAACCGCTGCGGCGTGTAGCCCGATCCCATAACTGTCACTCATAATCAGGCTCTCTGTCTCACTTAGTCCTCACTCTATAGATTCACACATACGGGATCACAATGCCATAAAACTAGCCTGAAACAATAATATGATGTGCCAAATAATAACAACTAAGACTGAGACATGATATGATATGCATGAATAAGACTAAGTACAGAATATCAATGAAATCAATGAGATGACAACAAGAAACGACCGCTCGAGTCTCAACATTATTGGTGTGAAGCCCTAACAGGATATCTAGCATGATTTACTGCACATTTACTTAACCACGTAGTAGAAACACGTATATCAGCAATAAAGAATCAGTAAGCCATGTCATGGAATGAACCAGGCCACAATTTTCAAGTTGCACGCCCGCACACCCGTCACTTGGCATGTGCGTCACCTCAATACTAATCACACATAACACATAGCTCAGGGTTTCGAACCCTCAGAACCAAGTTTGGAAGTGTTACTTACCAAAATAAAGCAAAACTCCTACTCCACGACGCCCTTGCCGCTTGACTCGGCCTCCAAACGCTCCGAATCTATCCAAAATCAGTATATTATCATCAATATACGCTAAATGAATGAATTCCACATGAAAATTATCAAATTAGTCCAAAAATCCCGAATTCGGTTCAAACCCAGCCCCACACCCGTGATCGGTGCCAAACCTACACCACTATAGAATAGCGAGGATAGTTAATATAGTTTTACCCAACAAGGTCGGGATCGATTTCCGCAGGGAGTTAATTGATTTGGAGTTAGGAATCTATCTAAGTCTAGATGCCTATGTTGTTCCTAATTGCACTTCCAAACATGATTGTGATTGATTCTATTCTAATTTTATAGTATTGTATGCTAAGAGAAAGCTAAGTACAATGTTTTTGGTGAGAGTTTTAAAGTATTTAAAAGGACTAGGGTAGTGACTTCCCCTAGGTGGATACTTAACGGGTATAAAAAATCTAGGGCAAGTGTTTTGATTTGGGGACGTGTTATAACCATCACACACAAGTACTCACTCTATACCTCTCGGTAGTTTGAGTGACTTTTCCCAATTTGGCTTTCTCAAGTGCAAATGGGTGCTCATGCAATACAAGTGATATTAGATCAAGTCGGGTCTTACTATCTCTAGATTTAACCCTTTAATTAGGGCTATCAATCTCTTAAGTTCACCCCAAATTCTTGTTAGCCTTATTTTCCTAGACTTAGTCCCTCTTTCTCAAGAAGAGCCTAAGTCATAAAGGCATGAATTAGTGTTTGCAACCACTAATTGTACAACTCTAGCATGAATTAGGATAAATATCACTAACCCAAAAATAATTAAACCCTAAAATTCAAGACCCATTAAATACCCACACTAGAGTTGGATCACAACCCTAGCTATGGGGTTTAGATACTTATAATAACAGCATAAATCAAAGATAAAGAGGAAATATAAGCCATAATATTAAAGTAAAGGATGAAAATCTAAAGTTTGAAGGTAAATCTAATACAAAATTTCCCAAAAAGGGAAAAAAAGTCGTTCACGTGCTTATAAAAACTAAACTTAACCTAAAATTGACAAAAAGGTCTATTTATACTAAGCTAAACTTTTCGGACAAAAATACCCCTGCGGAGGTTTCATGGCCGCGTAATTCTGACCACATCCGCACTCCTGCTTTCACGACTGCGTAATGCTGAGCGCGGTCCATGTTTCTTCATATCTGGGCCTGGGTAGAGCTTCGTTCCGCAGACTGCGTAATGTTCACCGCGTCAGCGTGAGATTCCTTCGAGGCAACGTAATTTTGGCGCGGACCGCTTTCTTCAATTATGCACGACTTGTGAATTCTCTGAACTTCGACAAACGCTCTCAGCTGATATCAGATTAACGGCAGCCTCAGCGTTGATAATTTCGCAGACGCCCTTTTCTATCGCGGTCTACGTTCCATAGCTAATAGCCCATACTTGGTTTTTGTTCAAGTTTGACTCCTTCATGAGTCGATTATGGCTTCTTTGGCTAATTTCAAGCAAACCCTACAAGCAAGCACATTGTACCGACCGGCCTGGTCGTTCCAAGAGATTTAGCCCATTTCTACTTCTTTAGTTGATGTTCAGTTGTAATGTGTGGTATCAGATTAGTTAGTTTGGGTTTGGGATGTGATTTGGGAGTCCGAGATTGAGTTAGGCTTGAATTGGCAAAAATAAGTAATTTGGTGATTTCCGGTCAAAAGAGGAAAATTTGATAACGGGGTCGGAATGGGATCCCGAAAGTTGGAATAGATTTGTAGTGTCATGTTTGACTTGTGTTCAAAAATTTGAG
Source organism: Nicotiana paniculata (assembly GCA_005239505.1). NCBI lineage: Eukaryota > Viridiplantae > Streptophyta > Magnoliopsida > Solanales > Solanaceae > Nicotiana > Nicotiana paniculata. Next base: position 59,798 of record ML345952.1, read on the forward strand.
AATGTTTGGACAAAGTTTGATTGGTTTCGGAGTCCTTGGTGGAATTTAGGAGTTTTGAGTTCTTAGGCTTGAATCGGAGATTCAATTTGATGTTTGATGTTGTTTTAAGTGATTTGTAGGTTTGACTAAGTTCGAATGGTTTTATGGGACGTGTTCGTGTGGTTGGTTGAGGTCCCTAGGGCCTCGGGTGTATTCCAGATGGTTAGCGGTTGAATTGGCTGTTGAAAACAGGATACTGGTGTTGCTGAGGGAGTTGCTGGTGTTCTAGGGGTGTTTTTTGGAGTTTGGAATGCGGATCGCGCTGGAAATTTGCGGTCAGCGGTGGAAGTTCGCGGGGGCGGCATTATTTTGTGGGCAGCGGTGAAGGCTGACGCAGACAGTAGAAGGTTCTGCGCGACCTCGGGAATTTGGAGGTTTTCGTGGCGGCGGTGGGAATTCCGCAGACCGCTGTGTGAGGTATGCGTCGTTGGTGATTTTTCGTGGTCCGCGGAATTTGTATTCCAGAGTGCACTATAAATAGAAAGATTCGGGGTTTATTTTTCATACTTTGACCTAGAGAGCTCGGGTTTTGACAATTTTTCGAGAGATTTTCAAGAAAACCATCGGGGTAAGTGATTCTAACTCAGTTTTGGCTAAAACACATTATTATAACATTTAATCCATCATTTGATTTGAGAATTGGGGATGAAATTGGGGAAAAATTGTAGAAACTTCATAAATGGATTTTTGAGAGTTGAACACTAATTTGGTATGAGTGGACTCGGGAGTGAATAGGTTTCTTAGTTTTGCGAATTTTATCGGATTTCGAGACGTGGGCCCAGGGGAGGTGTTTGGCTATAATATTCATATGGGATTAATTCCCTTAGCATGCATTGATGATAATATACTAATTTTGGATAGATTCGGAGCATTTGGTGGCCGAGTCGAGTGGCAACGGCATTGCAGAGTAGGCTTTTGGATCGATTTAAGTAAGTAACGTTTCCAAACTTGGTAGGGTTTGATGTTTTATACGTCAATACCACACAAGAGGGGGGGGGGGGTGATTTGTGTGGTGTCTAATCTTCGAGTGCTGTCTCAATAGAAGAACCTGGTTCTTCTTGGTGTTCCAACTTCTACTGGTGCGGAATAATAAATGCAGTAAAGTAAAAACACAAATTTTTACGTGGAAACACCTGGCTCAAAAGGTGAAAAAAACCACGACCTACTCCTCAGTAGGATTTTCCCAAACTCCTCACTACAACTCTGAGCCAAACAGCATTTACAAAATACTCTTTTGTAAACCTAGGACTAACTCTAATCCCTTTGTAGCAAACTAGCCTCTAGCTAATTGCGACAAGCTTCAAGTTAACTCTGACTTGAACAGTGTGTACCTATTACAATTGCTTCTAATAAAGCTAAAAGATACAGTATGAAATCACCTACTACAACAAACCAGACTCGAAAAACAAACAACTGGTTCTTCTAGATGGTCAGTAGTCTTTGCGTCGCACAAGGATTCTGCTTGCAAAATTTCTCTGGTAATTTTGCTTTCAGTTCTAGGTTCAATTCTGTCTTTGTGCGATCAATTCTTAAGTAGGAATACTTCAACATTATATAACGCCAGAAGTTGAAATGTTCTTGTTTAGTTCTAATGCAACTCTTCCTTTGTGGAAGAGTTTGTGTTTATCTCAACTTCCTTCCTTTTTTCTGTCCTTGCTGAACTCGAACTCTAACCTCTTATCAATTTGCAACCTTTTCGCATTAGGTGACAACCTCTTAATTCATGGATAATTCACAGATCATGTTTATTTCCTGTGCATGTACGGTTCTTCTGCCAATTGGTTCGTTCGAGTATGTCTGTCCTGATGGACCTGGTACAACTGGGTAGGCATTTGTCAATCTTCAAAACCATGCAGTGACCTGGGTCAACAAATTCCCTTTTTTGATGATGATTAACTCTGTGCTCAACCCTGTACAAACTTCAAACACTTTGTATGGTTTTAAGCATTTATCATGGAGAGACCAGGTTCATTAGGTTATAAATATCACAAATTTTTGAAATTTTGAAAAAGCACATATCTTCTCCCTTTTGGCACCATCGAAAAGTTGCAAAAAAAAATTATGTGAATCCCAGATTTTTAACACTTACTCACGGCCATTTGGGCAATTGCATGTGCAATCATGGATTAATCATCAATAATCAACTAAGAATTCAAACTATAAAAAAATAGAGATACTGAATCAGAGCAAAAAACATCAGATTTCATTGATAGAGCGAATACGATTCGGCCACAATCCACAAAATAAAACAAAAATAGTTAAAACATGAGCAACAAACAAAAATTCTGAATCTGGGTCACTGAAAGTTCTAGGCAGGCTAGGAAATTAAGGCTTGGAAAAACTGGAGACCTGGTTCGTTTAGCCAAGATAGATTGTTCAGTAGACTTAGAAACAGATGAAGACTTCTTTGAGGAAGTCTTGACTTTCTTGGGCTTAGGGGTCTGAACCTCTACCTCTGCCATTTTTCCACTTTGATGGACCAGGTCCATCCCATCCACATCAACAGCCTGAATTGGCTCAACAACCTTTTCTTTCCCTTTTTCCGCTCTTTTCTTCTTACTCTCCTCTAAAGCTCTCTTTAACTCGTCCTCACTTTGCTTTACTTTGCTCCTTGTAGTTCTTCCTCTTGGAAGAGAAATATCAGAAGTCTCAAACGGAGCAGCTTTTCTTTTATTGTTTGCTCTTGCTGTCTCAGAAGTTTGAGCTTTAGGAGTTCTTTTCTTCTTTGGATTGTAACTATCGCCTAACATTTTCAGCAGATCCGCCAGGGTTTCCTCAGTAGATGAACCAAATTCATCTGTGTGCTTTCCTAGATTTCATAACCCTTTAGTGGCTTCTCCAGATTCACTTCTCCCGGCGTTGTTGCTACTTTCTTCCTCCTTCTCTGGATCAGCTCCACAAATAGCCATCCTAAAAGATTCTTGCCCTATTCCCCTATTTTCACTCCTTACTCCTTCTCTCTCTTTTTCTTTTTTAATTTTGTTTTTACCACCTCTTCTTCTCGTATCTATCAGTTCCACATCCTTCACAGACCCAACCAGTATGAACCTATTTTCTATGTTTTTCAGCAACATCAGAGATGACCTCAGAAGAAGGACTTGGGACAGATGTTACCTGAGTCATCGAAAATTTGGGAATGGTTTTGTAAGGGAGGGGATGGCTTGAATGAACTTTTAGTTTTGAATTGACGGTTAAGGCTTCCCTAGAATCTAGGTATTTTAATTTGGTGAGGATTCTTGTTGAAACAGAACTGGTTCAAAGTCAAATGGATAGGCTTTGAAAAGATTTTGAGTTTGGGCAGAGTTCTGCTCATGATTTAATTATTAGTATTTCAAAGTGTGCAGTGTGTAGAACACATACCTCATCTTTCAGACGGACTAGCACGATGAACCAGGTTCATCATTTCAGAATCCTCTTGATCAAGCCTCAATTTGCAAAGATAGAAAAAATTTCATTTGTGATCAGTGAGTCATATCAAAACATGGCATAAGAGTATACTTTTTACAGTATGAGACTGAGAAATTGTTAATCTGATTATTTACACCCGTTTCAGACTTTTCTAGCAAAATTTTTTTTTTTTCAATTTTTTTTTTATTTTTGTTTTTCAATTAGGTGACCTTAATCATCCCTAATTCAAGCCGGTTTCTCTCAAAATGCTCCCTACTTAGTGCTTTAGTAAATATATCTGCAATTTGTGGGTCAGTAGCACAAAATTCGATTGAGATAATTCCTTTAACATAGTTATCCTTAGGAAATGGTGTCTAACATCTATGTGCTTAGTTCTTTTATGATGAACCGGGTTTTTCGTCATACTAATTGCACTAGTGTTGTCACAGAAAATAGGAATGCATCCAACCTCTATACCAAAGTCCATGATTTGTTGCTTGATCCAAAGCAACTGAGAATAGCATGAGGCTGCAGCCACATATTCAGCATCAATAGTAGACAAGGCTACTGAATTTTGTTTCTTGGTGGCCCAAGACAAAAGGCAGGATTCCCAAAAAGTGAGCTGTGCCTGAAGTACTTTTCCTATCAACCAGGAAACCTGCATAATCAGCATCAGCATATCCTACAAGATCGAATTACTACCTTTAGGATACCAAAGGCACAAATCAGTGGTGCCTTTCAGATATCTCAAAATTCTCTTCACTGCAGTTAGGTGGGACTCCTTTGGATTTGCCTGAAACCTAGCACACAGTCCTACACTGAACACAATATCAGGTCTGCTGGCAGTGAGATATAATAGAGACCCAATCATCCCTCTGTATAGCTTCTGATCAACGGATGAACCAGGTTCATCCACATCTAATTTTGTAGCTGTGGCTATGGGGGTGTCTATTTCCTTTGAGTCTTCCATTTTAAATTTCTTGAGCAATTCTTTCACATACTTTTATTGATGGATAATTGTTCCATTTGAGTTTTGCTTGATTTGCATACTCATCTCAAACTCACTCCCCATAAGTATAGCAAATTCCTTACTCAATTTTTCAGAATTCTCCCCAAATATGATATCATCCACATATATTTACACAACCAGGAGTTCTTTACCCTTTTCCTTTAAGAACAAGGTGCTGTCCATTTTACCTCGTTTATATCCATGTTCTAGCAGGAATTTTGATAGACGCTCATACCATGCTCTTGGTGCTTGTTTGAAACCATAAAGAGCCTTGTCAAGTTTGTATACATGGTCAGGTGACTCCTTGCTTTCAAAACCTGGAGGTTGTTTGACAAATACATCTTCCTTCAGATAGCCATTGAGGAAGGCACTCTTAACATCCATCTGATGGAGAGTGAATTCCATGTGTGCAACAAATGCTATAAGAAGTCTGATTGCCTCCAGTCTTGCCACAGGAGAAAAGGTCTGATCATAGTCAATTCCCTCTTCTTGTTGTATCCTTGAACAACCAGTCTAGCCTTGTTTCTTGTAACAGTTCCATCCTCATCGAGTTTGTTCCTGAAGACCCACTTTGTGCCAATCACTGATCTGTCTAGTGGTCTGGGTACTAAGTGCCATACTTGACTTCTTTCAAATTGAATCAGCTCTTCTTGCATGGCATTTACCCAGTCAGCATCCTTTAGGGCTTCACCAATGTTTTTTGGTTCAATCAAGGATAGAAAGGCATCAAACACACACAGATTTTTCAAAGAGGATCTTGTTTTGATTCCAGATGTCAGATCTGTTATGATTTTCTCAAGAGGGTGAGAACTATGATATCTGTGTGGATTGAGAACCAACTGTTCACTTCTAGATAGTTTCATGGTGTCTTGTTGTTGTGGAATAGGATCAGGGCAAAGGTTCACATGTTGAGTTCCCCTTGTCATGTTGCTTGAGGTAGTTGGACCTGGTCCATCACCTGTTCCATCTTCCATATTTTATTCATTATTTTCATTACTTCTCACCAGTCCAAGCTCATCATCTTCGGGTTCCTGTCTCTTAGAAAGAGAGTTAGTTTTATCAAAGACAACATGTACACTCTCTTTTACACAGATAGTTCTTTTATTATACACTTCATAAGCCTTGCTATGTGTTGAATATCCCAAGAATACTCCCTCATCACTTATGGGATCAAATTTTCCTAGGGAATCTTTGCCATTATTGTGCACAAAGCACTTGCATCCGAAAGCCCTAAGGTGGGATATGTTGGGATTTTTCCCTTTAAGTAATTCATAAGGAGTTTTCTCTACCAGAGACCCGGTCATGCATCTATTTATTATGTAGCGTGCAATGTTTATTACTTCTGCCCAAAAGCTATGGGGTAGTTACCTAGAAAGAAGCATGGTTCTTGCTATGTCTTCAAGAGTTCTATTTTTTCTTTCAATAACCCCATTTTACTGTGGGGTTCTAGGAGCAGAAAAAGTTGTGATTGATACCATGTTCATCATAGAACTCAGCAAACATTGCATTCTCAAATTCAGTACCATGATCAGATCTTATTGATGCTAGTTGATTTCCTAACTGATTTTGAGTTTTCTTAACAAATAAGGTGAACATATCAAATGCTTCATCCTTAGATGTCAGAAATAAGGTCCAAGTGAACCTTGAATAGTCATCAACTAGCACCATTACATATTTCTTACCACCTCTGCTCAGAGTTCTCATAGGACCACATAGGTCCATATGAACCAGTTCCAACGTCATGGTGGTACTGACCATTTTCTTACTTTTGAAAGAAGATCTTACCTGCTTCCCCCTTGCACATGCCTCACAAACTTTGTCTTCCTTGAACTTAATGTTTGGAATCCCTACTACAAAATCTTTAGAGACTAGCTTGTTTAGCTGATTTAGACTTGCGTGACTGATCACGCTCAACTATGTCTAATAAAAGACTAAGCGGGCGTTGCAAATATAATCTGGGGTATTATGCCCAAAGTCGATCCCACAAGGAATTCACGTATCAATTGAGTCTATAAAATACTAAACTGCTGTTTAATCAAGTTCTCAAGACTTTTGAATATCAATTTGGTGACGTTTAACTATTTCTATTAACAATAACGATAAACAAGCAATTAACTAACAATATAATGTAAGCAGTGATAAATAAGGTCTAAGGTTATGGTTTCCCCCGTTGGTGAATTCTTCCTTGGATATTTCTTATAGTTTAATTGGCTATCTCTGTCAATCATGAACGCTCGAATTATCATAAATCTTTCTCAAGTAATTCTGATAATTTACGAGACGCACTCTCTCGAGTTACGCTAGCTAGATTGCAATATAGTTCACTTTAGATTGCACCCAAGGTATCTTTATTTCGAATCTCACCTCTAAACCCTCGGTAATGACCTTCATCTATACTTCGGGAGTGACGTTGTTCAAACAACTACCTAAATATGCACTCTCTCTCTCAAGTAGATACATATTAAACAGGAACAACTAATTGATGGCCATTCAATTAACTACAACAAGAACGTAGTTGAACAAATAGAGACTAAGCAACCAAAATATAATATTAACCCAATAAATTCATCCCCAACGGGTTCTACCAAAACCCTAGACTAAAGAATTTAGCTACTCATGTTTATAAGAATCAAACTCAAAAGGAATTGCATAATTGAAATACAAAGTACTGAATACAAGATATAGAAATCAATGTTTTTGGCACATCAATGATTTTCTTCTGTTGACTCCTTTGAATGCCTTCCGAACCTCTTGTAGTTGTGTTTTAGGAGTCTATTTATATGTTTAGGGCAAACCCTAACCGTCTAGGGGACTTCTATTTCGACCGGGAAACACTTAAACTCGTCAAAACTCAGATTTGGCCGAAACTGGGACCCAGCGTTTGGACCCTAACGCCTGGATAACGCCAGGCTAGGGCTGGCGTTTCAGCCCTAACGCCTGGCTAACGCCAGGGTAGGGCTGGCGTTTCAGCCCTAATGCCTGGCTAATGCCAGGGTAGGGCTGGCTTTTTGGCTCTGTCGCCCGGCTATCGCCCGGCTATCGCCTGGGCGTCTCCTCTTCGACCCTTAAGTGTATTTTCACTGTATTTGCATCAATTTACGCGGTTTCCATCTCCAATTCACCTACACATTAAATAAACTCCATTAAGCACATAAAAAGTGTATTTTTATCATTAATTCACATAAAATGTAAGGTATATTACATATTAAACTATGCATTTTAGTCTCGCATCAAGACCCCACACTTAAACCTTTGCTCGTCCTCGAGCAATCAAACTACACTCATGTACACAACTTATTAAGCAAACCTCTTAACACGTTATACCAAGAATATTTAAAACAGTCCAAACACAGAGATGTGACATCCTCGCCTCAATAATCGACTAACAAATACCATGCTTTATTCACAATTCACAAACTATTCTAACTTAGAGATCAACAACATTACCTTTCCGTCATGAATCATGTGCCCTCACCAAATCAAAGAGCTAGTTCCTCACACAATAAAATTTAAGGACACTTAGGAACTCAAAATCGAAAGTATTCACTCGCTCTCAGAATTAAAAAAAAAATTCATATGCCACACAAGACATACCATATGCTTGCCCGTAGTGTAATACTCTACTAATCGAGCTCAGTCAGTCTAGGATCAATTAGGACTTTAATTTGGTTGTAATGTAGGCTGCGGGACGGGTAGGATACATTTGAATATAAGAGTGACTACACCTCCCTAAGCACTTTAACACATAAACTTTACGTTCAACCTCAGACTTATATTAAGCCAACTCCACCTACACAACAATGTTATTACCCCATACTTCTTTAAGCACAATTATATTAAGAGTCACCACATATATGTTTCTTTCAACAGAACACAATTGTTCATTTATTTCTTTTTCTTTTTCTTCTCTTTCTTCTTTTCTTCTTTTTCAAGTGACTCTTAGTTTTTTCAAACGTGCACCTTTCTCCTTATTTCAATTATCCTCTCACAAACCAACCTACCACCTCACGCTTTAACTGTTTCGTAATTCATACATTTCAAGTGCTTACGAGAGGTGACAAGGTTCAAATATAAGATCGATTCAAACAAAAGGGAATACGGCTTGGAATGTGGTTGCCAAATAAACAGGATTTTAGGCTCAACGGGGTTAACGACGATACAAAATAATTAGGTGGGTAAAATATAGATGACTGGCTCAACAAAGAAATGCCTATATCACTTCCAAGACTGAATAAAACTTCTATTTCGCTTCGCACACACACAGGGCAAGTTCTAGACATCAGATGCAATGCACAGAATAACATTCAAATCTTACACACACATGGCACACAACTCACTCAGGATTGGGTCTATCACGACACTCCAGTCAAAGCAGTTAAGCAAATCTTAAGAATTCCTGATTTAAGGTATTTATTTTAGATTCAAGAATTGATCCTAAGCGTCACAACCAACGTGTTGACTATTCTCAAGGCATTAGCATGTTTCGAGATATTGCTCCTATTAAGCCCTTAATCATGTGACTCCTACTCTTAAAAATTAAAAACTACCTACACCTGGCTCAATTAAAAACCTTTGAAAAAGAACCGTGGCCTAAAGAAAAACCAAGGGGGAATTACTACACTTCCTAAAACAAAAATCTCTTTGGTCTTTTCGTTAGACTTACTTCCCTCAAGAAAACTGTCTAGGAGATCCATCGTTAGGAAGAGTCAAAAATAATATATATATATTTTTTTAAATAAAACACAACATAAAAGCTAAAAACAAACAAAACCTAAAAACATATAGACTAAACAAACAAACTATAACATCTACAACTTAAACAAAATAAAGCACAAACAATCAAAATTCACACAAACATATTTACGTCACCCCTCACTTAGTTCATGCACTATCCTCAGTGCATCATATATGTACAAAGCAACAAATAAAACAAAGTTCAAGATACTCCCTGGTCATTCATCCTCATCATCATCGGACGGTCTCCATTCCTCTTCACGCCCATCCTCTCCATTATCATCCTCATCCGAGTTCGTCAATTCTGCCTCAGAATCATCCGGTGTGTTTATATCTTCATCCTCTAGGAGCCTGTAGCCCTCACCTGCTCCTATCATCTGTTGAGCATGCGAATTGAGCGGATACCTGTGATCCAACTCTTCCATTTCATCAACTGACGCCAGACGTCCTCCTATGCGCAACTGCAAATCCATCATCCCATAAAGACGGTGCATGGAACCATCATCCCTGGCATAACGCTCAGCATTGGTCAGTGACGACTCTTCTTTCAGTCTTAAGGTAGTGATGTCAGTTTCCCGGGTGAGTTGTTGATCGATAATGTGGTCAAAGTCAGGCTCAACTGTTACCTTGTTATCTAGCAGGAACTGAGTCAGAAATTTCGGGAAAGGGATTCGATCAATTCTATTGTTGTTACGCACCAACCCCATTTGGTAGCGAATCAAATGACCCACATTTACTTGCTGCCCAGTCATGAAGAAGTAAAGCACACAAATCCTCTCTCGGCTGATTAAAGTATCATGGCTGCATGGTAGTATCCGTGCATTAATCAATTTCAGCCATACCTGTGTTTTAGCCTTCATCTTCTTCTTTGGAACCCTTTTATGATGATTAGTGGATCTATCCCGAATCCAGGCAGCCCTTGAATCAACCCCACAAAGTGTATGCCTCAATTCTCTGTAGTCAGGATGGCGGATAAATTGCTCAAGAGGTTCCACCAGAACATTTGGTGCACCTAAGAAATCACATATGGCCTTGGCCGAAAAATCTACCAAGTGCCCACGAATTGGCACCAATTATTCCTTGTCCCTTGGGTCAAACCCTGCATAGAATTCCCGATTCAATTGAGGTTGATGTTTCCATGTTGTTTGAAGACATAATCCAGACCCAATTCGTAGATGCCTCTCCATATTGCTGGGAATTTCATTCTAAGAGGACCCTCGCTCATAGCTCCTTCCGGGTGGACATGCTTGGGTTTGCAACGAGCATATTATTTCCTGGAGTGTGGTGGTATGCTGTTGACACCATATTCTCTTTGACCAATGGGCTGCTGCCTCATAGCAGCAACAGCAGCTACTGCTTCCTCACCAGTCATGCTAGAAGTAGCATCTCCTCCTTTTCTTTTCTTTTGAGCTGGTGAGGGTTTCGATTTGGTTTTCGGCGTGGCTGAAGATTTGGCTTTTCCTTTGCCGGTTGCTTTTCTTGAGAACATTATCTTACCTGGCATTATTTATCAGTAGTGAATTAGTGTTACAAAGTATATACTATCTGTTGTCGCACATAGCGAAGGTTATTAAGACTTCACCTCAGCAAGTGTATGACAATTCGCGCACATTGCTACCTATTAGCTTCTTATGAGCCACTTTTTCATTTAAACATTCTAAGAATTGAAGATGTACGATTCTAGTGGTGTTTTTCCCGGAGACTCGGGCTCCATATGGGACGTGTATTGCCATTGAGCATTACATCGAGCACTGGGCCGGCACAATTGCCATGCGCTCTTATGGAATGGAGGGACTGCCTCATGTACCCAAATCACTTTGGGGTTCCATAATACCACTTACATTCACCATTTCAGCTCATTCCTAAAGGGTTTCGGGGTTTTGGGATGCATAACACCATATACATATTGCAAGAACTTCATAAACCCATAAACTCAAGGATAGATATTTCACCAGCTCAGATTCGATGGAGTAAAGCATAGGGTTAGAATCATACCTTAAGTCTTGATGAGTGTTGGCCGGATGAAGTGTATCCCTAATTTTTTTTCTTTTCCTGTGCAGATCTTGTATGTGTGTGGGTGATTATGGAGTGTTAATCTGTGATTGTTATGAAGTGAAGATGATTGTGCCAAACTATGTGCTTTGATGTGGGTGTGAGAGACAATGAGTGTGTAGGTGTGTGCTTGAGCTATGAAAATTTTGTGAGAGAGAGTTGAAAGATGAAGAAAATAGGAAAGTGGACTCACCTGGCATTTTAAGTGCGTTTTAACCAAAATGCCTGGGCACCCTGGAGTTAGCCCCCTAACGCCAGCTCAACCCAGGCGTTACTCGCGCGTTAGAGCTCTAACGTCTGCTAGGATCAGGCGTTACTTGGGCGTTAGCCTCCTAACGCCAGACTAGCCCTGGCGTTAGCCAGGCGTTAGGCTCCTATCGCCAGCCCTGCCTCCGCCATCCGTCATGCTAATACACTCTTCCATTCACCCGAATTCACCTACAAGCTCGTTAGAAAATAAAATTACACGACTTTCTTCTAATTATTCTAAGATTTACTACGCATTGGGTTGCCTCCCAACAAGCACCTTATTTAATGTCGTGGCACGACTATTACAACAAATCAATAGGTTGCCTCCTATGAAGCGCCTGATTTAACGTCGCGGCACGACGCAACATCAAAGCTATTTAAAGATTGTCTGGTGTATTCGGTTCACCCAGGTTCACAATAGTCCGTTCAGTGGCATCATTCATTCCAACATATCTTTTTAATCTCTGTCCATTGACCTTGAAGGTGTTAGACTCATTTTCAGCAGTAATCTCCACAGCACCATAAGGAAAAACATTGACCACTTTAAACGAGCCAGACCATCGGGACTTAAGCTTACCCGAAACATTCTTAATCTTGAATTATACAGTAATACCTTGTCTCCTTGTTTGAAATCCCGGTCCACTATATTTTTGTCATGAATTTTCTTCATTCGTTCCTTATACAACCTCGTGCTTTCAAAAGCCTGGCTTCTGAATTCTTCTAATTCTTGTAATTCTGTGATCCGATTTTCTCCCGCAGTATCGAAATCCAGATTCAGCTGCTTCGTTGCCCACCAGACTCTGTGTTCTAGTTCGACGGGCAGGTGACAGGCCTTACCAAATACCAACTTGTATGGATACATACCAATTGGTGTTTTAAATGTTGTTATGTAGGCCCAAAGAGAATCATCTAGTTTCTTCGCCCAATAAGTTCTTGTGGCATTGACAGTTTTGGTTAGTACACTCTTTATTTCCCCGTTTGATACTTCAACCTGCCCGCTAGTCTGAGGGTGATATGGAGTTGCTACCTTGTGATGTACGTCATATTAGCCAGCAACTTTTCGAAGACACGATTGCATAAATGTGTGCCTCCATCACTTATTATGGCTCTTGGTGTCCCAAAGCGGGTGAATATGTTCTTCTTTATGAATCCCACCACCACTTTTGCATCATTGGTAGGGAATGCTGCTGCTTCTACCCATTTTGACATGTAATCTACAGCAACAAGTATATACTTATTGCCGTAAGAGCTTACAAAAGGCCCCATGAAATCTATCCCCCAAACATCGAACACTTCTACCTCTTGTATTGGATTCATTGGCCTTTCATGATGACGTGATATGTTCCCCGTCCTTTGACATTGATTGCAGCCTTTCACCCATTGATGGGCGTCTCTGAACACAGTGGGCCAATAAAATCCGGCCTCCAACACTTTAGCTGCTGTTCGGATTCCTCCGAAATGTCCTCCATAGGGTGCTGCGTGACAAGCCTGCAAAATAGCACATTGTTCTATCTCGGGGACGCACCTCCGGATCATATTATCAATGCAAATTTTAAACAAATAAGGTTCATCCCAATAGTAATTACGGCTATCACGGTAAAATCTTTTCTTTTGTACATAAGAGAGCTCGTAAGGATCAATGCCGGATGCCAGGTAATTAGCAATGCCTGCATACCATGGCACCTCTATCACATTTGTGATCAACAGCTGTTCATCTGGAAAGGTTTGCAGAATATTCTCAGCTTCAGGTGCCTGTTTAGCACCTTCGAGGCGTGATAAATGGTCAGCGACTTGGTTCTCCGTTCCCTTACGGTCACGAATTTCCAAGTTAAATTCTTGCAAAAGCTGTTCCCAACGAATTAGGCGTGGCTTAGATTCTCTTTTCTCAACCAAGTATCTAATGGCTGCGTGATCAGTGTACAAGATCACTCTTGACCCGATCAAGTAGGACCTGAATTTGTCAAATGCAAATACTACAGCCAATATTTCTTTTTCTGTTACCGTATAATTCAGCTGAGCTCCACTCAATGTCCTACTTGCGTAGTAAATTGGGTGCATTACCTTATCTTTTCGCTGACCCAACACTGCTCCTACAGCGAGTCATTTGCGTCACACATGAGTTCAAATGGTTGCTCCCAGTTTGGGGCAACTGTAATCGGTGCAGTGACTAACTGCTGCTTTAGCTTCTCAAACGCTACCCTGCAATCATCAGAAAACATAAATTGGTTATCTTTTTCGAGTAACATACAGAGAGGGTTGGCGATTTTGGAGAAATCATGGATGAATCGGCGGTAGAAACCGGCATGTCCCAAGAAACTACGAATTTCTTTGACTGACGTGGGTGGAGGGAGTTTTTCAATCACTTCTACCTTGGCTTTATCCACTTGAATACCTTTACTTGAAACCAGATGTCCCAAGACAATTCCTTGTTATACCATGAAGTGGCACTTCTCCCAATTTAGCACCAAATTTGTTTCAATACATCTTTTTAGGAAACGGTTCAAATTTTCTAGGCATTCAGCAAACGAATTTCCCACCACTGAGAAATCGTCCATGAAGACCTCTATAATAGCCTCCACCATGTTTGTGAAAATGGCCATCATGCACCGTTGGAATGTGGCGGGTGCATTGCAGAGGCCAAATGGCATTCTTCTGAAGGCAAATATCCCATATGGGCATGTGCAAGATGTCTTTTCTCTATCCTCTGGGGCAATAGAAATCTGGTTGCACCCCGAATACGCGTCAAGGAAAAAGAAATGAGACTTTCCTGCTAGTCGGTCGAGCATCTGATCAATGAACGGAAGTGGGAAATGGTCTTTGCGGGTGGCAAGGTTTAGCTTTCTATAATCCATGCATATTCTCCAACCCGTGACAGTTCTAGTGGATATCAGCTCGTTTTTATCATTTTTTACGACTGTCATACCCCCTTTCTTCCGTACACATTGTACTAGGCTAACCCAGCTGATGTCGGATACCGGGAAAATGATTCTCGCATCTAACCACTTTATCACTTCTTTCTTTACCACTTCCTTCATATTTGGGTTTAACCGTCTTTGGTGTTCTCTAGACGGTTCGTGCCCCTCTTCTAAGAGAATTTTATGCATACAATAAACTGGGCTGATCCCTTTGATGTCTGCCATCGTCCAGCCAATGGCAGTCTTGCAATTAGAAAGTACCTGTAATAGCTATTGTTCCTGCACATGTAGCAACCCAGATGATATAATAACCGGTAATGTAGAGTTAGGTCCAAGAAATGCATACCTGAGGTGTGCTGGTAAAGGTTTCAGCTCTAGTTTGGGTGGTGCTTCAATTGAGGGCTTGGTTGGTGGGTTATCTCTACTTTCCAAGTGTAATGGTTCAATTTCAAGAACCCTCGACCATGTCCCTTTTCCTTCCAATGCTAAAACCCATTCTGCTAATTCCTCACCGTTCATATCATCTAAGTTCATCAAACATGTAGCCAAAGGATCCCCGATAGTTAAGGTTGCATCATCTTCTTCCAGTATCACGTTTACAACATCAATCAGAGAGCAATTAGCGAACTTACTTGGTCGCCTCAAAGACTTCAGCACGTTGAATGTGATTTCTTCATTATTGAGTCTCATCTTAAGCTCACCAGTCTCACAATCGATGAGTGCTCTGCCTGTGGCCAAAAATGGCCTTCCCAAGATTATGGGAATTTCTTCATCTACTCGGCAGTCTAAGATCACAAAGTCAGCAGGGAATACAAATTTCCCCACTTGCACTAACACATCATCTAGAATACCTGACGGTCTCTTTACCGTTCTATCAGCAAGTTGCAGCAGCATGGAAGTAGGCCTGGCTCTACCAATTCCCAGTCTTTTGTATATAGCCAGTGGCATCAGATTAATGATGGCTCCCAAATCACATAGGGCTTTGGCGAAAGAGAAATCGCCAATAGTACAAGGAATTGTAAAACTCACTGGGTCAGCCAATTTTTCAGCAATTGGACGTGTCACCACTGCACTACAAGTCTGAGTAAGAGTAACTGTAGCCAGGTTTTGGAAGTCAAATTTTCTGGACATTAAGTCCTTCATCATCTTAGCATAACCAGGCATTTCCTTCAATGCATCAATCAATGGAATATTTACCTGTATTTGTTTTAGCATGTCCAAGAATTTCTTATACTGCTCATTTTTCTGATATTTTGCTAGCCTTTGGGGGAATGGAGCTGGTGCTCTTTTCTTTCTGATATTTGTTCTTTTTCCTTTTCCACTACTACCTCAGTTGCTGGCTCTGGGATTTCCTCAAGTTCTTTCTCAGCTTCACTTTGCTTATTTACTTTTCTTTCAGCTGGTTGCACTGCGCCTGTACTCAATGTGGTCGAATCATTAATTTCCTTAGGTACCTGTACCAGTGTGTTTGTCTGCCTACTTTCATGCCTCCTTTCTTGTTCTAAGTTCAAGTCTCTGCCATTGCGGAGGGTCACTGCCATTAACTGTTTTGGGCCCTGGTCCCTTGGATTCACCTGAGTATCAGTAGGTACGGTTCTGTGAGAACGATTGTTAACTGCATTTGAAATCTTCCCCAGCTGTACTTCATTATTTTTAATAGTTGCATCATGTGCATCTACTGTCTCACTGATTTTGGTGTTTGACCCAATCACCTCCTGCATCATAGCTTCCAACCGTGAAAACCCATCTTCTTGCCTCCCCCCTGTTGATGCTGAGGAGGGTAGTATGACTGTTGCTGATTTTGATGGTTATAACCGTACGGTCTCTAATATGGTGCTGCATTACCTTGTGGTCTCATGGTCCCCACATTTCCACTGTTCTGTTGTTGATGAGGAGGCCTATAAGGTTGGGCTTGTTGACCCCAGTTCTGCCCCCCTTGTCTCTGACGTTCATAATTTGCCACATAATTCATATTTTCTGGATGAGGAGGGTTATCGCATTCTGCATTCCAGTGGTTACCAAGTGGTTGACTAATGCATGATGTGCATAAGCCCCCATTGGTTGTGTCAACAATGTGTACCTGCTGTTTTTGTCCCGATTCTTCCACCTTCTTTGTAAGAATACTCATTTGTGTTATCAAGGTGGCCATGTTCTCTGCAATGATATTAGATGGATCGAGTGGCACTGAATGAACTACAGGAGTAATGGGTGCATTACTTGTTGTCCATCCTAAATTTTGTGCCATTTTTTATCAAGTAGGATTTGACTCTCTCTCCACGTTTTGCTCAAGAATACTCCACCAACTGACGCATCAACATTTGCTTTAACCGTATCTGCCAACCCCATATAGAACCGCGGCCCCAACATTTTCTCTAGAATACCATGATGTGGACAGATGACCAACATACCTTTAAAGCACTCCCATGTCTCTTGTAGTGTTTCAACTGGTTTCTGTCTGAAGCTCAAGATTTCATCAATTTGTTGAGCAGTCTTGTTGGGTGGATGAAACTTGTTCACGAACTGTTTGACTAAATCCTCCCATGTGGTAATGGAATTGATGGGGAGTGANGTTCTTTAAATGTTGTTGGGGATCTTCAATGTACAACCCTGAGAATAGCCCTTTGTTCTGCAATATGTGCAGCATATTATTTGTAATCTGAAAGGACTCGACCTGTATCTGAGGAACCAGTATTGTTGTGGCCAGATTCTCAGCTGTGGGTTGTGCCCAGTCATATAATGGAGCCTCTGCCCCTATTTGAGCGCCTGGGTCTACCACACCGTCCCCGTGATTGTTCCGGTTATGTGCATCTTCCATATCTGTTTCAATTTGTTCAATTTGTGGTTGCTGTTTGCTTTTCCGGTTGGTCCGGTTTATGGCCCTGAAAACATTCTCAAGGTTTGCTAAGGCTTCAATTACTTCACCAGTCCTCGATGAGTTTCTAGGCAAGAACCTGCAACACGTTAGCAAACGTTCAATTTCACTATAAAATCGAAATTTTGAAGAAAATTGATTATATTTCAGAATTTTTGTATTTCTTCTAACTCAACTAATAATACCGTTAATTCCCCGGCAGCGGCGCCAGAATTTGATCACGCTCAACTATGTCTAATAAAAGACTAAGCGGGCATTGCAAATATAATCTGGGGTATTATGTCCAGAGTCGATCCCACAAGGAATTTACGTATCGATTGAGTCTATAAAATACTAAATTGTTGTTTAATCAAGTTCTCAAGACTTTTGAATATCAATTTGGTGACGTTTATTTAATTCTATTAACAATAATGATAAACTAGAAATTAACTAATAATATAACGTAAGCAATGATAAATAAGGTCTAAGGTTATGGTTTCCCCCGTTGGTGAATTCTTCCTTGGATATTTCTTATAGTTTAATTGGCTATCTCTGTCAATCATGAACGCTCGAATTATCATAAATCTTTCTCAAGTAATTATGATAATTTACTAGACGCACTCTCTTGAGTTACGCTAGCTAGATTGCAATATAGTTCACTTTAGATTGCACCCAAGGTATCTTTATTTCGAATCTCACCTCTAAACCCTCGGTAATGACCTTCGTCTATACTCCGGGAGTGACGTTCTTCAAACAACTACCTAAATTTGCACTCTCTCTCAAGTAGATACATATTAAACATGAACAGCTAATTGATGGCCATTCAATTAACTACAACAAGAACGTAGTTGAAAAAATAGAGATTAAGAAACCAAAATATAATATTAACCCAATAAATTCATCCCCAACGGGTTCTACCAAAACCCTAGACTAAAGAATTTAGCTTCTAATGTTTATAAGAATCAAACTCAAAAGGAATTGCATAATTGAACTACAAAGTACTGAATACAAGATATAGAAATCAATGTTTTTGGCACTTCAATGATTTTCTTCTGTTGACTCCTTTGAATGCCTTCCGAATCTCTTGTAGTTGTGTTTTAGGAGTCTATTTAAATGTTTAGGGCGAACCCTAACCGTCTAGGGGACTTCTATGTCGACCGGGAAACACTTAAACTCGTCAAAACTCGGATTTGGCCGAAACTGGAACCCGGCGTTTGGACCCTAACGCCTGGCTAACGCCAGGCTAGGGCTGGAGTTTCAGCCGTAACGCCTGGCTAACGCCAGGGTAGGGATGGCGTTTTAGCCCTAACACCTGGGTAACGCCAGGGTAGGGCTGGCTTTTTGGCTCTTTCGCCCGGCTATCGGCTGGGAGTCTCCTCTTCGACCCTTAAGCGTATTTTCACTGTATTTGCATCCATTTACGCGGTTTCCATCTCTAATTCTCCTACACATTAAACTCCATTAAGCACATAAAAAGTGTGTTTTTATCATTAATGCACATAAAATGTAAGGTATATTACATATTAAACTATGCATTTTAGTCTCGCATCAGTGACCAAGTCTTTTGTGCTACATGAGGGGATCATTGTCCAACACACTTAGGCAAGTGACTTCATTTTCAGACAGTGTGGACAAGTCTATGACATTGATGTTATTCATTCTTTTTCCCTGCAAAACAATCTTGTCAGTAAGCAGGTTAATCCCAAACATTTGGTGGAAGTAAAGGCAACCAGGTTACCTCAGTCGCACAGTTGTGACACACTGATCAGGCTATATTTCAAGCCATTTATCAGGTACACCTGTTCAATGGAACGTGTGTCATCCTTACCTACCTTACCAATCCCAATATTTCACCTTTCTTTCCATTTCCAAAGGAGACATTTCCTCCTTTGAGGCTTTCAAGTGAAAGGAATTGTTCCTTGTTCCCTGTCATATGCTTTGAGCAGCCACAATCCAAATACCAAATTTGGCTGCTTCCTCTCACTTGAACCTACAAAAAGAAATTAGCGGTTAGTTTTAAGAACCCAAACTAGTTTGGGTCCTTTTCTATGAGAGAATGGATGAATCAAGCTTTTTCTGGCTCAATTTGGTAGCCAGTTTTTCTTTTTAACAAAACTCTCATTTTTCGACTGGCCTGCTCTTTTGCAGTACACTCAATTTTGTAGTGTCCAATCTTACCACAGTGGGTGCGAATTTTATTCTCAGGGAGAGTGAGATACTTTATTTTGGGATCCCACATGGGCCATTGACTCCCAAATCCATGCCCTCTCCGGTTGCTACTATGATTCTCTTGAAGCCATGTCAAGGCATTAGAGGATTTATTCCATTTACAAGTTCGATCTAATTCATGTTTGACTTTGCCAAGTTCTTCTTTATGTGTTCTTATCTGTTCATCCTTGGCATACATCTTATCTTTTAGTTTTCCCACATTTTCTTCTAACATGATATGAGAATGATCAACAACCTTTTTACTAGATCCTAACTTTAGCTTTAAGTTTTCAGATTTTAGTTCTAGAATCTCAGTTTCAAGAGGATGAACCTGGTTCAACAAGACAGTGTTTTTCTTTTCAGATTCACTTACTCTGATTTCCAGGTTCATGCATTTTGCTTTTAGCATTTCACATTCTTTAGAGAGTTGTTCCTTCGCTTTGGTTGTTTCTTTGGAATCATCCATGAAATCAAGTAGCAACTCAGAGAGTTTTTCCTTAGATAGGAACTTTATTTTATTTTCATCGGATACTCCAATTGCCATGAGCGCCTGATCTTCATTCTCACCATCTTCTGATTTTTCATCTGAACTTTCCCCCAAGCAGCAACCATAGCTTTTGTTGTGGTTTTCTTGGGTTGGACCAGTTCCTTCTTTCATATCTATCCTTTTTCCTTTCCACTTCCCATTGAGGATAGTTATTGGTATGGTGGTCAGTCTTTCCACACTTGTAGCATCCCTCGTTGGTTGGTCTTTCTGGAACTTTTGCTTTGTTGTAATTTCCTCCTCTAGAGATGACCTTCTTCCTTATGAGAAAATTTATGAATTCTTTGGTAATCATGGCCATCTCATCTTCCTCAAGATCTTCTCCCTCAGTGATTCTCAGTGCTAGACTCCTCTCCTTCTTTGGAGCATCCATCTTCATTGTCTGCCTTCTAAGTTCATCGGCAGTAAGGTTTCCAATTGGTTCATCCAATATGAGGGTTGCCGTATTTTTGGATTCCTGGATAGCAGTGATTTTGCTTTCCCAAGAGATTGGTAAGACCCTTGTCAGGATCTTCTCTACCCTGTCCTCTTCAAGAATGACTATACCAAGAGACTTAAGTTCATTTTTCAAAGTTGTGAACCTTGTGTACATCTCTTGGATTGTCTCTCCTTCTTTCATAGTGAAGTTTTCATACTGTGGATATAGTAGAGTACCTCTTGATCTTTTTACCTGAGGTGTTCCTTCATAGGATACTTGCAAGGTATCCCAGATTTCTTTGGCAGTGGTGCAACTTTGGATTCTGCTATACTCGTCTAGACCTAGTCCACACACTAGCCACTTCTTGGCCTTTCCATTCTTCTGCTATTTATTTAGATCCTCAGCAGTGCAGTCAGCTCTAGTCTTTGGTACATCTACACCTTCAGCAGTCTTCTTCATGGTAGCTAGAGGGCCATCAGTTACTATGTCCCAGAGTTCATAGTCTTATCCAATCAGGTGGTCTTTCATCCCGTTCTTCCAACAAGAGTAATACTGGCTATTGAAGAGTGGTGGCCTTGCAATTTATTGACCCTCCCAGTTTCCAGGTGGCACATTCATTTTGATCTTTTCCAAGGTGTTCGACTTTTGAAGGATAACCTGCTTTGATACCAATTGATGTTTTATACGTCAATACCACACAAGAGGGGGGGGTGATTTGTGTGGTGTCTAATTTTCGAGTGTTGTCTCAATAGAAGAACCTGGTTCTTCTTGGTGTTCCAACTTCTACTGGTGCGGAATAATAAATGTAGTAAAGTAAAAACACAGAGATTTTTACGTGGAAAACACGTGGCTCAAAAGGTGAAAAAAACTACGACCTACTCCTCAGTAGGATTTTCCAAAACTCTTGACTACAACTCTGAGCCAAACAGCATTTACAAAATAAACACTTTTGTAAACCTAGGACTAACTCTAATCCCTTTGTAGCAAACTAGCCTCTAGCTAATTGCGACAAGCTTCAAGTTAACTCTAACTTGAACAGTGTGTACCTATTACAATTGCTTCTAATAAAGCTGAAAGATACAATATGAAATCACCTACTACAACAAACCAGACTCGAAAAACAAACAACTGGTTCTTCTAGATGGTCAGTAGTCTTTGCGTCGCACAAGGATTCTGCTTGCAAAATTTCTCTGGTAATTTTGCTTTCAGTTCTAGGTTCAATTCTGTCTTTGTGCGATCAATTCTTAAGTAGGAATACTTCAACATTATATAGCGCCAGAAGTTGAAATGTTCTTGTTTAGTTCTAATGCAACTCTTCCATGGTGGAAGAGCTTGTGTTTATCTCAACTTCCTTCCTTTGTTTCTGTCCTTGCTGAACTCGAACTCTAACCTCTTATCAATTTGCAACCTTTTCGCATTAGGAGACAACCTCTTAGTTCATGGATTATTCACAGATCATGTTTATCTCCTGTGCATGTACAATTCTTGTGCCAATTGGTTCGTTCGAGTATGTTTGCCCTGATGGACCTGGTTCAACTGGGTAGGCATTTGTCAATCTTCAAAACCATGCAGTGACTTGGGTCAACAGGGTTCGAAACCCCGAACGATGTGTTATGTGATTTGAATTGTTGTGACGCACATGCCAAGTGATGGGCGTGCGATCGTGCACCATGAGACTTATGGCCTGGTTCATTCAATGGCACCGTCTAATGATCTCTTCTTGTTGATATTTGTGTTCCTATCAATGTGACCAAGTAAATATGTTACAAATCATGCTAGATATTATCTTAAGGCTTCACGCCGATACTATTAACACCCGAGTGGTAGTTTCTTGCTATCATCTCATTTGTTTTATTGACACACTATACCCAGTCTTGTTCATGCACATCATATCATGTCTCAGTATCGGTTATTGTTGCTTGGCACATCATATCATTATTCCAGGCTAGCTCATGGCATTGTGAGCCCGTGTGTGTGAGACTGGATAGTGATGACTAAGTGAGGCCCAGATCTCTGTGATGAGTGACAGTTATGGGATCAGGCTGCACGTCGCATCGGTTATGTTGATGATTTGATGGCGCTTGGGCTGTAGGAGCCCCTCCGGAGTGTGTAACACACCCCATTGAGTGCAAATTATATTGAGGGATGGATTTCCCTGGACACGGATTTGTCCGAAGGATTTTTGAGGGATGGGTTTCCCTGGACATGGATTTGTCCGAAGTATTGATACCTGGAGATGGATTTCTCTGCAGGGTTGGATTACCCTTTTTCCTCGGTACCGAGTGACTGTGTAGTCAGCATCGAGTATGTTTCGGAATGGATTTCCCTAGGCCGAATTGCCCTATACACTACCGAGTGGTTGAGCACTTGAGATTGGGAGAACATGGCACATGTTAATGCATTCCATGCACCTGCACTTAGAGTTATGCTGAACTTATCACGTTACATTGTTTAGATTTGTATCTACTTTACTACTTGAGTTGAACACTTAATGAAAGCATGTCTACTTTACTATTCAGTTCAAATGTGATAATTGTTGAGGTGTAGTTCGTCACTACCTATCAGCCCATAGTTTGGGATTATTACTTACTGAGTTGGTGTATTGACGTTACCCCCTGCACCTTGTGTGCAGACTCAGGTATTCTAAGCCACGGTAACGGCAGTTGATTTTCCGAATGCGGACTTCATTCGGAGAGATTGAGGTAGCTGATTGGCGATTGCAGACCCACCTTTCTCCTTCCTTATCTTCCATTAGTGTATTTTAATTGATTCCAGACAATTGTTATCTTATTACATTTCAGAATTGTATTATTATTGGCTCGTGACTTAGTGACACCCGATGTTAGGGATTTATTTACCGTAGTTTGGGTTTTGAATTTATCTTGTTTTAGAATTCTATTGAAAATGGGCTATTATTTATATGTTTTTATGAAAAATCAGATTATCTGAAATTTGTGTCAGCTTGCTTAGTTCCACGATAGGAACCATCATGATCGGGTTGGTTTTGGGTCGTGACACACATTAAGTTAGTTTCCGGAAATACCTTCACACATTTTTGTCGCAAAACCTAAGTAAAAGAGAGCAAATAAAAGGCTAAAATCCCTACTTATCAGCCCACGTCTTGGAATGGGGGGAAAGTCACAAATTACGAACACCCATTCACATACGAGTCCAACCATACTAGTTTCACTCAAATCTGACTTCGAATCGACCTTCGCATCCAAAAAATTCATTTTATGAAGTTTCTACAATTTTCCCCAAATTCCCACCACAAAGTACTAATCAAATGATGAAATTTGATATATTCATGTACATTAACCAAGTCCGAGTTAGAATTACTTACCCCAAATGAATTTCTTGAAAACCCGCGAATAATAGACACAAACCGAGCTCCCTAGGTCCAAAATGTGAAATAATGCCATAAACCCCGAATATATATAGTTCACCCTCTAACCACCACGCGGTCCGTGAAAATCCAAGCGCGGCCGCGAAATCCTCCCGCGGTCCGTGAAATCCTGCTGAGGTCCACGACTTCAAAATACCAAAAGCATATCTGAGTTCCGGAATTACCCAGACTTGCCCAAAACTCACCCTGAAACACACCCAAGGCCCTCAGGACCTCAACCAATAATACCAACAAGTTATATACCAACATACGAACTAGGTCGATCCTTCAGAACACTCAAAACAACATCAAAACATCGAATCAACCTCAGATTCAAGCCTAAAAATTCCATAACCTTTAATTTCCGCAAATGACGTCGATACCTACCAAACCTCGTCCGAATAACCTCAATTTTGCACACACGTCACAAATGAATCTATAAACCTACTCCAACTTATGGAATTCCATTCCGACAAAGATATCTAATTTTTCACTACCGACCAGAAATCACCAAATTTTCAATTTCGCCAATTCAAGCCTAATTCTACCACGGACCTCCAAATTACATTTCGGAGACGCTCTTAAGTCCAAAATACCCTAACAGAGCTAACCGAACCATAAAAATTTAAATCCGAGATTGTTTACTCATAAGTTAAAATCAGGTTGACCTTTCCAACTTGAACTTCTAAATAAGAGACTAAGTGTCTCATTCCACTCCAAAACCACTC
This sequence comes from Nicotiana paniculata, assembly GCA_005239505.1. Taxonomy (NCBI): domain Eukaryota; kingdom Viridiplantae; phylum Streptophyta; class Magnoliopsida; order Solanales; family Solanaceae; genus Nicotiana; species Nicotiana paniculata. Next base: position 84,317 of record ML345952.1, read on the forward strand.
CAACACCGAACAAACCAACCCTATGCAACATAATAGAGCTGAACAACACCTGTTGACCCATGTCACTGCATAGTTTTGAAGATTGACAAAAGGGTGACCAGTTGAACCAGGTCTATCAGAGCACACATCGTGAACTGACGAGCTGGCACATGAACCGTATATGCTTAGGAGATGTTTTGAATATGAAATATCAATGTACCAAGAGATTGTCTCCTAATGCGAAAAGGTTGCAAGCTGATCTGATTAATTGATGTCAAATTTAGCAAGGAAAGTAACAAAAGAAAGGAAGTTGAGTTTGGTTCGAATTGGTTTACCCAGGTAGAGTTGAACTGGAATTGGAAGACAAGCTCAACGACTGACTCTATAAATACTTGATGTATTTCTTCTGAAATTTAACACGCACAAAGCTGAAGTGAATCAAAGTACGAAAGCAAAATTCCCAGAGTTAATTTTTGCTAACAGAATCATTGTGCGAACCAGTTCCATCGGATTATTTATTGAGTCTAGTTGATTGTAGTAGGAGTTTTTAATATTGTATATTTCAGCTTTCATAGAAGCAATTGTAATATGTACGTATTGATCAAGTTAGAGTTAACTTGAGGTGTGTAGAAATTAGCTAGGGGCTAGTTACTACAAAGGGTTAGAGTTAATCCTTAGGATTACAAAAGAGTTTATTTTGTAAGTTCGTTTGGCTCAGAGTTTTTAGTGAAGAGTTGAGAAAATCCTACTGAGGAGTAGGTCGTGGTTTTTTCAGCTTTCGAGCCAGGTGTTTTCCACGTAAAAATCTCTGTGTTTTTACTTTACTGCTTTTTATTATTCACCAACAGTAATAGTTGGACCACGAAGAAGAACCAGGTTCTTCTACTGAGACAACACTCGAAAATTGGGTACCACACAAAGTAACCTATCTTCTTGTGTGGTATTGAAGTCTAAAACAACAATTGGTATCAGAGCAGGTTATCCTTGAAAGGCTAACACCTTGGAGAAGATCAAGATGAGTGCACCACCTGGAAATTGGGAAGGTCAATCAACTGCAAGGCCACCACTCTTCAATGGCCAGTACTACTCATGGTGGAAAAATAGGATGAAGGATCACCTAATTGGAGAAGACTATGAACTCTGGGACATAGTCACTGATGGTCGTCTAGCCACCATGATGAAGACTACTGAAGGTATAGATATACCAAAGAAAAGAGCTGATTGCACTGCTGAGGATCTGAAGAAACGGGAGAAGAATGAAAAGGCCAAAAAGTGGCTAGTATGTGGACTAGGTCCAGACGAGTACAGCAGAATCCAAAGCTGCACCACTGCCAAAGAGATTTGGGAGACCTTGAAAGTAGCCCATGAAGGAACACCTCAGGTAAAAAGATCAAGAGGTACTCTACTATACTCTCAGTATGAAAACTCCACTATGAAAGAAGGAGATACTATTCAAGAGATGTACACAAGGTTCACAACCTTGACTAATGAACTGAAGTCTCTTGGAAGAATCATTCTTGTAGAGGACAAGGTTGAGAACGTCCTAACAAGGGTCTTGCCTATTTCTTGGGAAAGAAAAATCACTGCTATCTAGGAATCTAAAAATATGGCAACCCTCAGATTGGATGAGCTAATTGGAAACCTCACTGCCTATCAACTGAGAAGGCAGACAATGAAGATGGATGGTCCAAAGAAGGAGAGGAGTCTAGCCCTAAGAATCACTGAGGGAGCAGATCTGGAAGATGATGAGATGGCCATGATCACCAAAGAATTCAGAAACTTTCTCATGAGGAAGAAAGGCATCTCTAGAGGAGGAAACTACAACAAAGCAAAGGCTCCAGAAAGACCAACCAACGAGGGATGCTATAAATGTGGTAAGACTGACCATCTCATTAAAAACTGTCCTCAGTGGGAAGTAGAGCGGAAAAAGGAAAGATATGAGAGAAGGAACAAGAGGAAGGAACATGTTCAACCCAAGACAAACACAACAAAGGCTATGGTTGCTGCTTGGGGGGAAAGTTAAGATGAAGAATCAGATGATGGGGAGACTGAAGATCAGGCGCTCATGGCAATTGGAGAATCTGACAAGGAATCACATGAAGAACCAGAGGTATGTATTTCTCATCTTAAAAATAAAGTAAAGTTCCTATTTAAGAAAAAAATCTCTGAGTTGCTACTTGATTTCATAGATGATTCTAAGGAAACAACCAAAGAGAAGGATCAACTATCTAAAGAATGTGCAATGCTAAAAGCAAAATGCATAAACCTGGAAATCAGAGTCAGTGAATCTGAAAAGAAAAACACTGACTTGTTGAACCAGGTTCATCCTCTTGAAACTGAGATTCTAGAACTAAAATCTGAAAACTTAAAGCTAAAGCTAGGATCAAGTAAAAAGGTTGTTGATCATTCTCATATCATGTTAGAAGAAAACATAGGAAAATTAAAAGATAAGATGTATGCCAAGGACGAACAAATAAGAACTCTTAATGAACAACTTGGCAAAGTCAAACATGAATTAGATCGAACCTGTAAATGGAATAAATCCTCTGACGCCCTGAAATGGCTTCAAGAGAATCATAGTAGCAATAGGAGAGGGATTGGCTTTGAAAGCCAACTGCCCAAGTGGGATCCCAAAAACAAGTATCTCACTCTTCCTGAGAATAAAATTTGCACCCATTGTGGTAAGAAGGGACACTACAAATATGAGTGTACTGCAAAAGAGCAGGCTAGTCGAAAAAATGAGAGGTTTGTAAAAGAAAAAAACTGGCTGCCAAATTGGGCCAGGAAAAATTTGATTCATCCATTCTCTCAAAGAAAAGGACCCAAACTAGTTTGGATTCTTAAAGCTAACCTTTGATTCCTTTTGTAGGTTAAAGTGAGAGGAAGCAGCCAGATTTGGTACTTGGATAGTGGCTGCTCAAAGCATATGACTGGGAACATGGAACAGTTCCTTTCACTTGAAAGTCTCAAAGGAGGAAGTGTCTCCTTTGGAAACGGGAAGAAAGGTGAAATCATTGGGGTTGGTAAGGTAGGTAAGGATGATCTATTGAATATGTGTATCTAATTGATGGCTTGAAATACAGTCTGATCAGTGTATCACAACTAGGTGACAGAGGTATCCTAGTTGCTTTTACTTCCACAAAATGTTTTGTGATTAACCTGCTTACTGACAAGATTGTTTTGCAGGGAAAAAGAATGAATAACATCTATGTCATAGATTGTCCAAATTGTCTGAAAATGAACTCACTTGTCTACGTGTGTTGGAAATTGATCCCCTCCTGTGGCACAAACGACTTGGTCATGCAAGTCTAACTTAGCTTAACAAACTAGTCTCTAAGGACTTAGTGGTAGGAATTCCTAACACTAAGTTCAAGGAAGACAAAGTTTGTGAGTAGTGTGCCAAGTGGAAGCAAGTAATGTCCTCTTTCAAAAGTAAGAATATGGTCAGTACCACCAGGACGTTTGAACTGGTTCATATGGATCTATGCGGTCCTATGAGAACCTTAAGTAGAGGTGGTAAGAGATATGTGATGGTGCTAGTTTATGATATTTCAAGGTTTACTTGGACCTTATTCCTGGCATCTAAGGGTGAAGCATTTGATATGTTCACCTCATTTGCCAGGAAAACTCAAAATCAATTGGGATATCAACTGGCATCAATAAGATCTGACCATGGTACTGAATTTGAGAATATTAAGTTTGCTGAGTTCTATGATGAACATGGTGTTAATAATAATTTTTCCGCTCCTAGAACCCCACAACAAAATGGTGTTGTTGAAAGGAAAAGCATAACTCTTGAAGACATGGCAAGAACCATGCTCCTATCTAGCAAACTACCTCACAGCTTCTGGGCTGAAGTAATAAATACTGCTTGCTACATAATCAATAGATGCATGACTAGACCTCTAGTAGAGAAAACTCNTAAAGCTTATAATGTTTACAATAAAAGAACTATGTGTGTAGAAGAAAGTATACATGTTGTCTTTGATGAAACTAACATTCTTGCTGAGAGACAGGAACCTGAAGATGAGGAGCTTGGACTGGTAAGAAGCAGTGATCACACTGAAGCAAGCATAAAAGGTGAACAAGTGATGGACCAGGTTCAACTACCCTAAGCATCATGACAGGGGGAACTCAACATATGAAACTTGGCCCTGATCCTGCTCTACAGTAACAAGACGTCATGGAATCATCTAGGAATGAACAACTGGTACTTAAGCCACACAGATATCAGAGTTCTCACCCTCTTGAGAACATAATAACAAATTTGGCATTTGGAATCAAGACAAGATCATCCTTGAAAAATCTGTGTGCAGATGATGCCTTTCTATCCATGATCGAACCAAAGAACATTGGGGAAGCCCTACAAGATGATGATTGGGTAAATTCCATGCAAGAAGAGCTGAATCAGTTTGAAAGAAGTCAAGTATGGCACTTGTTACCTAGACCATTGGATAGATCTGTAATTGGCACCAAGTGGGTCTTCAGGAACAAGCTCGATGAGGATGGAACTGTTACATGGAATAAGGCAAGATTAGTTGTTCAAGGATATAGTCAAGAAGAAGGAATTGACTATGATGATACCTTTTCCCCTGTGGCAAGACTGGAGGCAATCAGACTTCTGATAGCATTTGTTGCTCACATGGAATTCACTCTTCATCAGATAGATGTTAAGAGTGCCTTTCTAAATGGCTATCTAAAGGAAGATGTATTTGTCAAGCATACTCCAGGATTTGAAAGCAAGGAACCACCTGACCCCGTATACAAACTCGACAAAGCTCTATATGGTCTCAAACAGGCACAAACAGCATAGTACGAAAGATTATCAAAATTCCTGCTAGAATATGGGTACAAACGAGGCAAAATTGATAGTACCTTATTATTAAGGGAAAAAGTAAGGATCTTCTGGTTATGCAAATATATGTGGATGATATCATATTTGGAGCGACTTCTGAAAAATTGAGCAACAAATTTGCTATGCTAATTAGAAGTGAGTTTGAGATGAGCATGATGGGTGAGCTAAACATTTTCTTAGGCTTGCAAATTAAGAAAAACCCAAATGGAACTATGATCCACCAACAAAAGTATGTGAAAGAATTTCTCAAGAAGTTTAAAATGGAAGACTCAAAAGAAATAGACACTCCCATACCCACAACTACAAAATTGGATATGGATGAACCTGGTTAATCTGTTGATCAGAAGCTATATAGAGGGATGCTTGGGTCTCTATTGTATCTCACTGCCAGCAGACCTGATATTGTGTTCAGTGTGGGATTATGTGCTAGGTTTCAGGCAAATCCAAAGAGTCCCACCTCACTGCAGTAAAGAGAATTTTGAGATATTTGAAAGGCACCACTGATTTATGCCTTTGGTATCCTAAAGGTAGTAATTTCGACCTTGTAGGATATGCTGATGCTGACTATGTAGGATTCCTGGTTGACAGGAAAAATACTTCAAGTATGGCTCACTTTTTGGGTTCATGTCTTGTGTCTTGTGCTACCAAGAAACAAAATTCAGTAGCCTTGTCTACTGCTGAGGTTGAATATGTGGCTGCAGCCTCATGCTGTGCCCAGTTGTTATGGATCACACAAAAACTCATGGACTTTGGTATTGATGTGGGATGTTTTCCTATATTTTGTGATAACACTAGTGCTATTAGTATGACGAAGAACCCGGTTCATGACAAAAGGACTAAGCACATAGATGTTAGACACTATTTCCTAAGGGATAACTATGAAAAAGGAATGATCTCAATCGAATTTTGTGCTACTAATAATCAAATTGCTGATATATTCAGTAAAGCACTTAGTAGGGAGCATTTTGAGAGAAACAGGCTTGAATTAGGGATGATTAAGATCACCTGATTGAAAAAAAAATTTTTTTGGCTAGAAAGTTTTAATTAGGCACTTAATCAGATTAATAATTTCTCAGCATCATGTCTTTATTGCCATACTCTTGTGCCATGTATCAATATGATTCCCTGGATACTAATAATGTTTATCTATCCTTGTAAATTGAGGAAATTTAAAGATTTCAAACAAGATGAACTTGGTTCATCTATGATGATTCATCTGATTGATAAGGTACGTACTCTTCTCCATATAGTAATTCAATTACAGTCACGTATGCGCAGAATTCTATATATATTTGGTTCATTACTAATTCTCTGTACTAATCCATAAATGAACCCGTTCCAAGGAGTCACATCAACACTCAATTATCCTAGAAATAGGAGACTTTCAACCGTCAAATCAATGATACTCCTACAACTATTAGACTTCCACTTGAATTAATTTTTATCCATTGTAAAATTAATGGCCATATGTTATAAAAGATAATCATTACTCCTCTATACATAAAGCTTCCTTTAACCAAGGTTAACTCATAATACACTACCCAAAACCTGCAAAACTCGTCCTTTCCTCTCAACAAAAAAAAATGTCTTCACCTCCACCAGCTTCCTCATCTAATTCCTCACCTAATCGTGATTATGATGGAGTAGATTCTGAATATGTCTCCAATTCTCCATCTGCTTACAGCTCTGAATCACCAGAAATTCCATCATCCCGTGAAAATACATCCGTTCTTGAACCCACTCCAAACCATAATCCTGCTCCTAAGAATCGTCGAGTTAAAGTTCTTGCCCGGAAATCTGTTGCTTTTGGGGCTAGGGAAATATTCTTGGAGGATCTTATTAAAGCAGACAAAAGTAATAAGTCAGATTCATCCAGTGAATCATTTAAATCAGCTAATGAAGATGAAGCACCTGGTTCAACTAGTTCTGAAAAAGGTAATCTTGAAGTCGACTCTGAATTTACTTCTGCTGATAAAAGATTCGTGTTGGTAGGGTCTGTTATTAATGTCGAAATCTCTGGAAAGAAGAAGGATGGGAGAAAATAAAGAATTCTTGATAGAAAGGGAGAAGAAGATGTGAGGGGATCTAGGGAGGATGGTACCACGTTGGCTATTTGTGGTCCCATTCCTGAAACTATGGGAGAAGAAGTCACTGATTTAGGGGGAAGCATAGTAGAGGAAGCTGCACCAGGTCTGGCAAGTCTGAAGAAAGCTATAAATTAACCTGGTTCATCGGGGGAAGAAACATTGGTGGAAAGGTTGAGAAAACTAGGGGAGTCTTATAACCCCAAGAGAAGAAGGAGTCAGAAACCCAAGAAGGCAACTTACCCAATTCCTTAAAAGAAAAGAAAAATTTCTGAAGTTGCTGGTGTTTTTGCTCCAAAGTTAGAGCTACTCGTAGCACTGTGAGAGATTAAGAAGAAAAATTAGAAAAGGCTCTGAAAGAGAGCAAGAAGAAGAGAGCAGCAATAGGAAAAGCAAAAGTTAGAGAGCCTGGGTTGGACCTGGTCCAAAAGGAGGAGCAACCTGCTTCAGGTGTGGCTGAGACCCCAAAATCCACAAAGGCTTCTTCAAAGAAGTCAGCTAGGATGTCTGTCGCACCAACAAAATCTGTTAACAAGACCAGGGCCAAGCCAAAGAAAGTGACTGACAGGATTGAAGAAGATGAGAAGGAAATTGGGGTGGTGACTGACGAGGTTACCATGTTTGGAAAAAGAACAATGCTAAAGGGAAAGCTGGTGAAGGATTTAGAGGAGCCTGGTATGCAGTATCTTATGGAAACTCTAGAGGTACAAGGCTGGAAGGACCTGGTCCTTCGCATGGAAGGCAGGCTGGCAAGAGCAGAGTTGGTAGAGTTTAGGGGAATGCAAGTGTCAAGGAAGGCAGGGTCACGTCTATGGTCAAAGGAATTGAGGTTTCCTTTGATGTCAAAGAACTGGGTGTTATTCTTAACATATCAGCTGAGGGCTATGATGAATATACAAGGAATAGATGGCATTGTCTAGATGGGATGGCCTCACCAATCAACATCACCAGGTTCTTTAGTGATAGAGAGAAGGAGATTGAACCTAGGCCGGTTTACAAGAGTGAGATGAAGCCTGAGCACAAGCTACTCTTTGAGTTCGTCATTAAGTTCCTAATGCATAGACAAGAAAGAAGGCATATGGCAAATTATATGGATCTTACATTGATGGAATGCTTGTATAGGGGAAAGCAAATCAATTGGCCAGCTTTTATCATCCAACTCCTTGACAGAGTGGTGAACGGAACCAAGGCACACGCAATTACTTATGGCTTCATGCTGACAGCAGTGCTTGCACATTTTGGGGTTCCAGTAAAGAAGGCTGAGATGGCTACGACCAAAGATTATTTTGGGAAGGAAACTTTGCTTACATGTGACTACAATGTCAATGTTCCTGGGGATGAACCTGGTTCATCTAGGAAGCAACCAGTCAACAGCAAAGTTAGAACTTTGGTGCAAGAAAACGAGATTAAGGATATGGAGATCCTTCGCTTAATGTCTCATGTGATTGAGGTTGAAGAAGAGCGGGATGCTCTTAGAGCTGAATTAGCAAAAGAGAAAGAAAAGAATGAAGGTATTCTTCAGCATATGTTGTCTCTCCTACAATCCAAGTCCACAACCTCCACTGCACCTTCCCATCCTTAGGCTTCTTAGAGCTTCCTTAAACCATCTTAAGACCAGTTATCAGTTCCAGTTCTTTTTATTTTTTTGCTCATAGTTGGTTGTTTTTGTTTTTCTGTGTGTGGTTGATTATCGTTCCTTATTAATGAAGTTTGCTTTTAGTTATTGACTTGTCTCAATTTCTAACATTTATTGGTTTCTTGTGTTGATTAATCATGCTTTGCACCTGCATTTGCCTCAATGGCCATGAGTAATAATTAATAAAACTGGTAAGTATATCATTTTGCAAACTTTTTGATGATGCCAAAAGGGGGAAGACAGTGTGTTGAACTTTTCAAAAATATAAAGATGTGTGATATTTATAACCTGATGAAACTGGATTCTCTATGATTATTTCTCAAAACCATACAAAGTTCTTTGAAGTATATACAGGATTAAGCACAGAGTTTGTCATCATCAAAAAAGGGGAATTTGTTGATCCATGTCACTGCATAGTTTTGAACATTGACAAAAGGGTGACCAGTTGAACCAGGTCCATCAGAGCGCACATCGTAAACTGACGAGCTGGAACATGATATGAAATATCAATGTACCAAGAGATTGTCTCCTAATGCGAAAAGGTTGCAAACTGATCTGATTAATTGAGGTTGAATTCAGCAAGGAAAGTAACAAAAGAAATGAAGTTGAGTTTTGTTCGATTTGGTTCACCCAGGTAGAGTTGAACTAGAATTGGAAGACAAGCTCAACGACTGACTCTATAAA
>ML345953.1:0-58870 GCA_005239505.1 Nicotiana paniculata
TAACAATAATAACAATAATAATAACAATAATAACAATAATAATAACAATAATAACAATAATAATAATAATAATAATAATAAGCTAAGAGAATAAAGAAAATAAAAATATCATAGATGATCGCACTCTTTCTCCGGTAGGTACAGTTTAATCGTCCAATAGAGAATAGTAAGAGAATACTATAATTGACAATGTGAATCAGTAAACCTTTCGATGAGGATACAAGTTACGGAATGTGGGGTTTAAATTATAGTACTACTTATAATTGTTTGCCTTGTTTAGCTCCTGCATGTTACTACTATTTATTGCATTAATTACTCGTTACATGATTTATTTGTAACGATTAAGATAATGGTAGTAAATCGCGTATAATCAAGGATTGACAAATCCTTTCCTTATTCACGGCTATTATCGACTTCAATTATCAGTCTCATGGCTACTCGCATATGTTTAGCACCGAGGCTAATATGCATTTTACATAGGAACAACCCCGAGGATGTTGTTTGTACTTTCTGAACACGGCATTCTTCTTTGTCGTATTAACTCTCATGTCACATGTCCTTGCAGCATAAGTCCACATAGTGAGTTTATTTTCTCCTAATACATTCATCACCTTTAAAAGTAAAAATATCTAGTGAGTTTTGCCTAAGTCCTATGCAAGTACACATGTTATTGTGTTCAAACTTCTGCTAGCAAAATTTATACAATGTTTTGAAAAAAATAACGAAAATTTATTGAACCGAATCTTATTGATATCGAAAGGAAAATAGATGATTGAGATGGTTTCGAAAAGTTTAATTTTTGTCATAAAATACAGTAACCGAAAAATTGGTATACTACAAAGTTTATAAAATAATCGTCCGAACGGAATCATTGACACCCTAACACCATTGTTTCTAGACGTCCTATTGTTTTAGCATACTAACATTTACCAATTGATATGTGATTCATGGTAACCATTATTGAAAATATCTTGAGACGATGAACTCAATCGTAAATCATAATGAAAGAGTATATGAAATAAAAAAAGGCTAACAATGGAGAAATGTACTTGATTAGAACCACAAGTTAATTTCTTTTTATATACAAACAAGAATGAAATAAAAATTTAATGGAAACCATGTTAACTCTTTATCATCATCAGTATTCACCATTCCGAACAAGCAAAATTGCTCTATACATAGTTTTGGTTTTTTTCATCCTACCTAGTTTCTTTTATTTGGAATTGCATTTTCATCTATCTGTGATGATTGCCGTGACATGGACATGACATTGAGTTGTTTCGGATGATAATTTGAGATTCTATTCCCATTTTCATCATATAAAACCGTGTCATCATCCTCATTATTTGGGACTTTACATTTCTCTCCTAATATGATTTGCTTTTTCCAAACTGAGTCTTCGTGTTTCAACTTGGAAGGTTTCTCCTGACGCTGTGATAATGCCCCCGAAAATGCTTTCATGCTCATGCTTGTACTTAATTTTCTCTGTATAGATTTCATGCTCGAATTCGACCTGGAAACACGAGTAGGAGCCATTGAACTGGTCCTTAAATTAGAAGAAGCAACTGCCCTCATAGCTGGTGGTGGTGGCAATGGTTGTTGCAAGAACTCTGGTTTATCGTTTGATTCTTCATTTACATCTGAGATTTTCGCAATATTTTCTTGAGATGACTCATTGATAACAATGGTTGCATTTTCTTTGGCTTCAATATTATCTCCTGCAGAAGGGTCAGGAGATCCTTTTATTCTCTCTAAGAGACCACAAAGAGATGAAACTATACCAATGGTTGCCGCAATACAAGCAGTGAGAAACAAAAAATATATGAGAGAATGATTGGGATGAACCTCTCCTAAAGGAATTTTTCTTCCCATGAATGAGTAGAAAAAGGGACAAAAAGACTAGAGAAAGAAAGCACTTCCTCTCTCTTTTCCTATCACGCTATTCGAAATTCCTCTTTTTGCTCCCATATTTCATCTCAATTATTTAATTTCCTTTTGGAATGACCAAGGGAGCTTGAGGCTACAAGATTCTTTTTGGTGTTTGCTATAAGGGGAAAAACAGAATGCTTGAAACTAGGACTCAAGACCAAAAGGTGAGGCTACAAAATTCACTCTACTTGCTGCCGGTAGATTATTGAGAGTATATATTGTTTGCCTTCTCATAAACTTCTTTCAAACGTTTGTGATCCACGTTGTTACTGATTTAGAGGGAGCTTAACATTTATATACTGATAACTAGTATCCGTGCGTTGTGCGAAAAATATTAAATATAATTTTTCCTAAGAAAATATTACTTGAAAAATACAGTAAATTTTTTTTTTTATTCAAATGCTATTATTTGTTGAACAGATAAATGCATTGAATATTCATACATTGACATCCCGAGGAAACGCACATATCCATTATAAAGCAGTTATCAAGGAAAATAATGAAACTTTTGACTATTGGCCATATTCAGATTCTATGACATATATATTAGAACTTCATAATAAGGCAATGAATTTTACACAATATTTGGTACACATTAACAAAGTTCCTTTTAAATGCAAAGAACAAAAGAAACTTTGTTAACATTATATATCAACTGTTTTGAGAGTCGCGACTACAGAGCCTGCAATTATTTTAATGATTCTTCATCATCACTCAAGGAATTGAAAAATAATATTGAAGGAATGTTTTACAATATGGTAAGAAATCACATAAAAAAAGCTCCCAGATTATTAACTTCAGACCAGCTGCCACAACATGTAGTCCTTATCCTTTTAGAGCTTCTGGAAGAATTAATTTGTTTACCTCGAAATACGAGTAACAATTAAATTTGTAATGTGATTATAAGGATACGTGATCTGATTCAGTACTAATTGATAAACTACGAGATAAATAAATGAATTTAGACGATTAAGATAAATCAAACCACTGTCGTTGCCAAATATCGACCTCGATTGGAACAAATTTGAGTTCAAGTGTTAAGAACAATAAGAACAATAATAAATTATAAGCAAGTAAAAGAGCAGTGTATTATTATTTCTCAGTAGTGTATGTGTGATGTCTCATCGTTACAAGTGAACATGGTTCCTCTTTATATAGCAAAGGAATCCCAAATAAGGTATAACTCTAATTTCGGAAGTAAAATCTATGATTTGTATCAATAACAGATGGCGGTCCTGTCAATCCCGAGATTCCCGCTGAGATTTATGGTCGATCACTGATATCTTGCTATTCTGTTGCTGGATGTCAATCGTGTCCGATATCGATCCTTCGGTCTTTGTATTCTTTGAGCTCGAGCTCGCTCCGATATGAACTTAATCTTGAGGCAGACCCTCGAGCCCATAAAATCGGACGTGCTCGATTTTAACCGTATATAGATAGCCATCGCATTTCTTAGAATAAAACAATAACAAATGAGCCTCGATTCCCTTTCATCTCGATCATGACGTCGTCCTCATGACGTAAGCGGTGGATGTGACTGAAATGTCCTGTCGTTTAGTTCCTCAAATCATCAATGCATGTCAGACGTCGGTCGGCCAGTAGTGCCGCCGAACTGTCACCACCAGCCTATAAATATCACCTCCTTTATTGATTCAAACTTTTCTTTTGCTTTGATCAAAACTTTCAATTCCAAGCCCTTCTTATCCTTCCTCTGTGGCCGCTTGCTACGCCGTTGTTTCAACCAGAGCCATCAATTTCATACCTTTCTTCTACCTTCTACACATATACAAATGGAGAAAACCTCAAAGACTGTGCCACAAAAAGAGAAGGCTGAATCTTCTTCCTCCCGGCCTGCCGGTGATAAGATGCCGGTAGAATCGGCCGCCCATGAATACGTTCCTGGCCCATGCATTCTCAAATCTGATTTTAAAGTCGAGAGCCCCTCATCAGCGCCAGGCCGATGCGAACATGTGTCGATGTACATGTGTCCGATTACTGAGGGCCACGTTGAGGTCATTAAGAAGGACTGCAAATGGAGTTCGGAGGTAGTGGTGCGCATTCCTACTCCTAAAGAGAGCATCATTACACACGTGAAGGAGTTCTCGAGTGTTTACACTTACCCTTTCATGCTGGGTCCCGTTGACCCCGTGATTTTTGACTTTTACAGAAGGTCGAAGTCGCCCTCGGCCAGATCTACCCTTCACTATGGCGCATAGTGGTCATGTTGCGCTTCTTCTCCAACGAGGCCGGGGGGTTGGAGTTCACTCTGAACTATCTTATACGGTAGTACCAGCCTCTACTCTATCGAGGGCTAATTAAGCTTCACTGTCGAGCAACAAAGAATTTATTCTCGAGCATCGACGAGGATAAAGATTGAGGCTAGATGAGCCGATTCATATAGGTGAGGACCTGTGGTATAATACCGAAGGAAAAGACGTCGTTTCTTGAGGAATGGAACCTCAAACGTAAGTGAATTTTTACTTTTAGATTTTTCTGCTTCCTTTGATCTTGACTAACATTTCTCTTTAATCATGCAGCTGTCCCTTGAATTCCTCAGGTGGTGCCCGATTTTGAAGATTGGATCCAAAAGCTTGCCTCTACTTCTCCTCGTGCCGAACGAGCATGGAGGGATTTGGCAAAGGGCAGGTGGGAGGCCAAGAACCAAGGTAAGGATGTTTTCTTACGTATTCCAAAGTAATTACATGCTTTTTTCATTACTAATGTTTCCTCATGCAGGTCTGACCAAAGATGTCATTATGAGTCCTTCGAGTGAAGGAGAAGAAGCCAAGTCTTCGGCTCCGAAGTAGGAAAAAGATAAGAAGATAAAGGATGCCTCGCAGTTCGAGGTCTCCAAACCCAGACCTCGAAGGGTGAGGATAAAAACAGTCGCTCTATCGACAGACACGGTCTGCAAGTTAAGAGATGAGGGTGAAGAAGAAGAAGAAGAAGAAGATACTTTGGCATGGAGGGTACGCCCTAGGAAGGCCGTCGAGGTCGCCCCACCTACTGAGCTGCCACCCGCTCTAACCGAGCCTCATATCGAGGATGTTTCGAAGAAAAAATTCGAGGGTGAACCCCGAGTCTCCAGAGGTCGAGGTGGTTTCTCGATCAACAACATCCACACCGGGCGGAGCCGATTTTGAAACTTAGAAAATCGGTCAGAGCACTCCGAGCGACTCGCTCGGGGCTATGACAGTGGGTCAACTTCCTTCACTGCTGGTCTTTTCTGAAGGAGAAATAAGGGAGGTCTGAGGGCTGAAGACTTCCGAGATTGGCGAATGCTCCAGCGTGGGTGATCTTTTCTGGGATTGCTTCGTGGGGGTCGATGATGACTCTGACATCAATGATGCTTCGATCCTTATGGCTGAAGCCCAACATCTTTTTTCCAGGGCAAGTATTAGTCATTTGTTGGTTACTTTTCTTTGCCTCTTTCCTTAAAATCTAACATGTGTTTTCCTCATTTTATAGGCTGCTACTAAATTCCGAGCTGACCTTGGTCAGTGAGAAGCCGAACTCCAAAATGTCTCGAAAGAGAGAAATGCCTTGAATATACTTGTGGCCAAAACGAAGATGTCATAAAGTACCTTCAAGCGGGCCTGTCCAAGGCTCGTGAAGAGGAGGCCGAATTAGACAAGTAGGTAACCACTCTTCTGATAAAGAATGGAATCAACTCGGATGTGGAAGCTAATACTTCGCTATCTCAGCTGCAATAGAAGGTGGAAAGGATCGAGCTGCTCCGGGCAGAGGTTGATAATGTCAAGGCCGATTGTGAGTGGTGGAAAGGGAACCGGACTGCCTTGCTACGGAAAAGGAGGAAGACTTAGCCAAACTATCTTCAGCTAAGGCTCAACTTCAAAATCATAAGGAGAAAGGCTCGGCCCAGACCAAGGAACTCGAGACCGGGCTTGCTGAAGCCAAGGCACAAATCGAGAAGTCTAAGGCCATGGAGGACAAGTCCATCGCCATGTACCGGGCTGACGCCGAGGCTGTTCAAATTAAGCTAAGAGAGGCCTCCGACCATGAGCTGCGGAGCAATGATTTGGAAAAGTGCCAATCCCGAAGGGAAACCCTCGAGGAGATTCATACTCGGGGTTATGAAATTTTCGAGGAAATTACTCGAGCCAAAGAACTTGAAACCAAAGCCAGGCGGCTCGTATCCTCCGACGATGAGGATCATCAAAGAGGGCAGCCGAGGCGAGTCCGATGGGGGGCCTGAAGAAGAAGTTTCTTTTGAAAAAGTCGGGGTCAATCCTGAGGGGGCTAGTCCCGATCATAGTTAGGTCTTAATTTCTCTTCTTTTTTGTCAGGCCTTGACTGGACTCTTGTATATATTTTGATATATAATAAAGAAACCTTTCTTCGAATTCCTTAATGTGCTTCCAAATCTAGATATTGCTTTTGCCTTTATTGAAAATGTTGAAAATTCTTATTGTTTTAGTCTTACTAACTTCTGTTGGAAGCCAAAATAAACCCTTAAGTTTTTTTGTTTATGCGAGGGTAAGTCCCCGAGTTTGAAAACTTGTTCGAGACTTATCTCGGGGGTGGCTCGATCGAACCCTTAGGTGTATTATTTTTGTGACCAAGTTTTAATGAATCTTGAAGTTGGGATAAAGTAAACCCTTAGGTTTTTATCAAACGATTGTCATGTTTTTCAAGCTTACATCAATATATCCTTTAGGGTTTTTGGGTGAATCTTTGAGCTATAATTAAATTTTATTTATGCTCGGAAAAGCGGAACCCTTGGGTTCGAATCGAGTGAGAATGAGGTCTCGAACTCTAATTGTATTAGCCCTTAGGCTCTTTTAAATTTGCCTTTAGGATCTTTAGATTTGCCCTTAGACTCTTTAGGTTGGGCCGATTCGGCCTCTAAAAATGGATATTATTTTTCCCTTTTCGGCTAAAGGACGTAGTGAAAATTTCTTTATGCCTTAACATATGTTTTTTATAACCATTGGGTTCTTCCAGGGTTCGATGATCGGAAACCCATCTTTGTATCCCTACGTATTTGTGTTAAGATAGTTTGGTACCCCTTGAGGTTTTTCGAAGGCTTATATTATCGAAGCCTTTCAGTTATTTGAGGGCTGATTTTATCGAAGCTTCTTTTTAATTGCTTCACTGAGGGTAGCCGTATTTAACTGGTTTTCCAAAGTATTTGAAGGCCTTTTGTTTGTAGAGGAAGCCGGACGTCTCCGAGGCGTATTATTTTTTATGTAGCCTTTAATATGGTCGTAGCCTTTAATGTGGCTGTAGCCTTCGGGTATGTCTTTTGGACTTATTTCCCAATAACATTTCGAACTTGTTTGAAATATCAGTCGTCGAGAATGGTGACCTTGGCCAAAATATCAAGGAGTGCCTCTCTGAGGTCTTATGATTTCGAACTTAGATAGATCGAGTGTGCAGTCCCAGAGTGTTCGAGGTATGCTTGTACTTGGACCTTGAGCCATTTTTCACAAGTGTTAGTTTTGCACAATAGATCAGAATCATATGTACGTGACTCGTATATTAGAAAATTTACTTTGAAACCTGAGATGTTCGATAAAAGAGAATGCTTCTTTGAATAATTTATACATGCGTACATATTTTGTTGTCGAGACTCGGCTAATCTATATGGACACGGTTCATTCGACCGTTTGGCCCATTACAAATTTTTTCCTATCGAGACCCATTGATACGAGGTACATTTCTCAAACACATAACATCCGAGGGTGATGCCCCCCAATCTTCAAGGTTGATTGCAAAGAATCTTGGATATTGGTGAGTTATCCTTGGGTAGCACATATTTGTTGCCTCGTTAAAAACATTTCCTTTAAGACCTGAGGTCTTGATTTCTTGGATCAAATTCCTGTAATGAGTTAGTTTCAAATATTTATGTAAATTAAAGAAAAAATAAAGTCATACCTTAGAAATAGTTACTGTTTAAGGAGTGATATGTTCCAGTTATTTGACAAAGGTTCGCCGTTCATTGTTCCGAGTTTGTAAGACCCTTTCCCGACTATGTCAAGGATTTGGTAGGTTCCTTCTTAGGTAGGATCGAGTTTCCCTTCATTAGGGTCTAGAGTGTTGATGGTGACTTTTGCAGGACTAAGTCTCCGACTTTGAAGTGTTGAAGGTTGGTTCTTCTATTGTAGTACCTCTCGATTCGTTGCTTCTTTCGAACGAGTGCATCTTCTGGTCATTCATCTAACAATTTGAGGCTGGTACTTATAGACTCGCGGTTTGATTCCTCTATTGAATATCGAAACCTGGCGCTGGGTTCTCCCACTTCGACTGGTATCAAGGCTTTGTAGCCGGAGTTTCTCTTGTACTGGTCTCCGACGTTGTCCAATAAGACCATAGTTTTTTCTCTCCACTTCCCTTTGGCTTCGTTTAGCCTTTTCTTCAAATTTTGGATTATAGTCTTGTTTGTTGATTCGGCCTGTCCGTTTCCACTAGGTTGATACGGTGTCGACAGTATCCTCTTTATTTATCTTCGAGGAATTTACCTTGCTTTCGATGAATTGTTTGCCATTATCACATATTGTTTCTGCGGGTATCCCGAATCGGCATGAGATGTGATACGATATAAAATTGATCACTTCTTTTTCCCTAAATTTTTCCAAGGCCTGTGCTTCAACCCATTTAGAGAAATAGTTAGTCATAAATAATATGAACTTAGCTTTACCTAGGGACGATGGCAGAGGACCGACAATGTCCATTCCCCATTTCATGTATGGCCATGGGGATAAGATCGAGTGAAGTTGTTCACCGGGATGGTGGATCATCTGTGCAAAACTTTCATATTTATCACGTCTTCGAACGAACTCCTTAGAGTCTTTTTCCATGTTATCCAAATAATATCCTACTTTGAAGACCTTTCGAACTAGTGACTCGATGCCAAAATGGTTCTCACAAGTGACTTCGTGAATTTCTCGCATAACATACTCAGTATCTCCCGGTCCCAAGCATACTGTTGATGGACCATGGAACGTCCTCCTGTATAATGTTTCGTCTTCGTCTAAAGTGAATCAAGCAGCTTCAGTCCATAAGGCCCTTGATTCTTTTGGATCAGACGGAAGCTTGCCATTCTTCAAACATTCGATGTGTTTGTTTCTCCAGTCCCAAGTCAGGCTCGTAGAATTTATTTCAGTATCTCCTTCCTTGATCACAAACCTCGAGAGTTGGACAACAGTCCCCAAACTGACCTCATCTTCGTCGACCGATGATCCCAAATTAGCTAGTGCATCGACCTCGGTGTTTTGTTCTCAAGGTACATGCAGTAGAGTCCCGCTCATTTAGCGGTGCAAAGTTACCTGCAATTTTTCTAAGTACCTTTGCATCCTATTCTCTCAAACTTCGAAGGTTCCGTTTACCTAGTTACCAGTAGGGAGTCGTATTTAGCTTCGACGACTTCCGCTCCCAAGCCTTTAGCTAGCTCGATACCTGCAATCATAGACTCATACTCAGCCTCGTTATTAGTTAATTTGGTAGTTTTAATGGATTGTCTAATAATATTGCCCGTAAGCGGTTTCAAAACAATATCGATCCCGGACCCTTTCACATTCGAGGCACCATCCGTGAAGAGGGTCCATACCCTCGATGATGTACCCGACTTAAGTAGAAGTTCCTTTCCACTTCGGGTACGAGGGTTGGCCTAAGATCGGCCACGGAGTCTGCTAGAATTTGAGACTTGATGGCTGTCCGGGGTTGATATTCGATATCGTACCTGCCAAGTTCGACGGCCTATTTGTCCAATCGACCCAATAATTCGGACTTGTGCAAAACGTTTCGGAGTGGAAAGTGATAATCACACATATGGGATGACACTGAAAATATCGCTTTAATTTTCTAGATGCGCTTATTAATGCAAGTGCTAATTTCTTTAAGTGTGGATACCTAGTTTCAGCATCTCTTAAGGTCTTACGTAATAAACAGAAAACTTACCGCTATCTCGAACACTGCCAATTATAGGTACAACTTCTCATCTGCCTTTGGAGTGTGGAGAAAAGTTAGGCCCGATAGGTATCGTTTCAATTCCTCCTATGCTTATTGACATTACGGGGTCCATGCGAAATCATTTTTCTTTTTGTGTAAGGAAAAGAACATGTGGCTCCGATCTGATGACCTCAAAATGAATCGACCCAAGGCAGTTATCCGTCCGATTAGCTTTTGTACGACTTTCACATTATCTACGACGGTGATATCCTCGATGGCCTTGATCTTATCAAGGTTGATTTCGATCCCCCTATTTGATACCATGAAGCCGAGGAATTTGCCCGAACCTACACCGAAAACACATTTTTTCGGGGTTAGGCTTCATGTTGTACTTTTTCAAGATTTCGAATGTTTCCTGCAATTGAGTCAAATGGTCCTCTGCGCGCAGGGACTTAAATAACATATCGTCAATGTAAACTTCCATTTATTTACCTATTTGTTCCTCGAACATTTTGTTAACTAGGCGTTGGTATGTAGCCCTTCGTTCTTTATGAAGGCGTGCTTACCTCGGACTGGGGCCTTCACTTTTGTTTTATCGGTCTGAACATGGGATCCAGGCTTAGCCGATGAGTTGTTTCCCTGGTGGTATTCCTATCATGTCTAAATGGGACCATGCAAAGCAATCCATATTATCAATAAGAAATTGAATAAGTTTTTTCCTGAGTTAGGGTGTCAACCCTGTTCCCACGTATACCTTTCGTTCGGGTAGATACTCGATCAGTATCACGTGTTCCAGCTCCTTGACTGTTGACTTGGTTGCATATGATTCTTAGGGAAAAACAAAGGTTCGAGGAGTGAGAAAATCCTCTTCTTCTTCCCCGATTATCTGTTTCTCCGATTCGGTCGAGGCTGGGGGCGGTGATTTCCATTTGGTCGTCTGCTTATCTTTGGTACTCGATTTTTTCGAGGTAGAAGGTGTTGATATCAGAATCACCTCGTCGATTGAAAACATTTCCTTTGTAGCGTGTTGTTCCCCGTAAACTATTTTCACACCATCCACTATTGGGAACTTCATCATTTGGTGAAGGGTCAGCAGTACTGCCCTCATATTGAGGATCCAGGGCCTTCCGAGCAGTGCATTATATCTCATGTTGCCTTCGATGACATGGAATTTCACATCTTGGATAGTCCTGACCACGTTTACTTGTAGGATTATCTCCCCTTTCATTGTTTCACTAGCCATGTTGAAGTCGTTCAGGACTCGAGATGCAGGTGCAATTTGGTCTAGCAGGCCAAGATGCACTACGACCCTCGATCTGATTGTGTTTGTTGAGCTACCTGGATCCACTAGAACATGTTTAACTTGAATATTATTTAACAAAATAGAAATTATTAGGGCGTCATTGTGCGGCTGAGAAATGCCTTCCGCTTCTTCGTCATTGAACAATAAAGTACCTTCGGGCCCATAGTATTGAGGTAGTTTCTCTCTGGTGATAGACACCTTAGTGCACTTGAATATGGGTCCTTGTGGGACGTCGACCTCGCTGACGATCATGTGAATAACATGCTGAGGTTCTTCTTGCTCGTTCTTTCTGTTGGCATCTCTTTCCCTGAAGTGATTTTTAGCTCGATCACTGAGGAACTCTTAAAGGTGGCCTTCGTTGAATAATCGAGCTACCTCCTCCCTCAGCTGTCTTCGGTCCGATGGCCATGAGTGCCATGATACTTACACATTAAGTTTGGGTTGCCTTGAGAAGGATCGGTCTGTATAGGTCTGGGCCACCTTGTGTCTTTGATCCTTTCGATAGCCGAAAATCCCTGATGCATCAACACTGAAATTGTACTGCGATTTCTGAGGTGCTTCTATGGGATGTGCATATTTGTCGAAGCCATTTTTACTCATAAGTCCCCGAGAGTCCTTCCCTCGGTCACCCCTTCGACCTTTTCGGGTGGAGTTGCGTCCCAGATGGTTATTCCTTCGATATGAAACATATGGCTAATATCGACCTTTATTCGACATTGATTCTCTATCAACATCTCTCTGATTTTTACCTGTTGACCGATTTGGATGTACTGAACCTGAGGGGGATCCCAGTTTGTCGACCTCTACCCTGATCTTTGACTGATATCAGTTATGAACATCTGCCCAAGTCACAGATGGGTATTCGATTAAATTCTGCTTCAACTAGCGTCATGTGATAGAACTCCGCTCGTTTAATCCTTGGGTAAAATCTTGAGCAACCTAATCATCAGTGACCGGTGGTAATTCCGTACATTCCATTTGGAATCAAGATACGAACTCCCTTAGCATCTCGTTATCCCTCTGCTTCATTTTGAAGAGGTTTGATTTTCTCGATGCAACCTTTATGGCCCCAGCGTGTGCTTTTACGAATGAATCCGCTAACATGGCGGACAAATCGATAGAATTCGATGGGAAAGTTGTGATACCAAATAATAGCTCCCTTTGACAGGGTCTCCCCGAACTTCGTCAGCAATACAGACTCGATTTCATCATCTTCCAAATCGTTTCCTTTTATAGTGTACTTGTAGGAAATAACATGCTCATTTGGGTCAGAGGTCCCGTTGTATTTAGGTATATCGGGCATACAGAACTTCTTTGGTATGGTCTTTAGAGCCGCGCTCGGAGGGAATGATTTTCCACAAACTTCTTGGAGTCCCCTTTAAGATCGGTGGTGCCCCCGGTATCTGTTCAACTCGAGAGTTATAAGTTTCCAACTTCTTGTCGTTGGCCTCCATTTTCTTTTCTCCCGATTCTATTCTCATAGTAAGCTCCTTGAACATCCTTATTATATCGGGGTCGGTTGTTGACGTATTATCACACGATCTTTCAGGCACTGGCTCGGTACGGTGGGTAACCTCATGTTCGACCTTGTCTGGTGCCCTGTGTTGATTTTGCAACTGAGCAATGGCGATATGTTGAGATTGAAGCATTTAAATATTACTTGGAGACTAAATCCTTCATCTCCTCTACCCTGTGTACCTCGACCGTCAGTTCGACCCTCTCTTCGTACACTTCCCTCGAGATCTGCGCCTAAATCCGTATTCAAAGCAAGAAGAGAGCTTACATCAACCGAGTTGGCGGGTGGTGCTCCTCCGAGCTCGGCCTGTGGTACCTCGATTCCTGGGGTGATAACATTCTCGTTTTCTCCGTGGAGTCTGAAGCCGTTGTCACCGTGTGTAGATGTGTTTTGTGAGTTTGACATGATTTAACATGAAACCAAAATTCTTGACAAGAAACAAGTCTAAAATAGTGTGTTTTACTAGAATTAGCACAAAACAATCACTATTATCCCTAGCCCCACAGTGGGCGCCAAATTGTTTACCTCGAAATACGAGTAATAATTAAATTTGTAATGTGATTATAAGAATACATGATCTGATTCAGTACTAGTTGATAAACTACGAGATAAATAAATGAATTTAGACGATTAAGATAAATCAAACCAATGTCGTTGCCAGATATCGACCTCGACTGGAACAGGCTTGAGGTCAAGCATTAAGAACAATAATAAATTATAAGCAAATAAAAGAGCATCGTATTATTATTTCTCAGTAGTATATTTATGATATCTCATCGTTACAAATGAACAGGTTTCCTTTTTATATAGCAGAGGAATCCTAAATAAGGTATAACTCTAATTTCGGAAGTAAAATCTATGATTGGTATCAATAACAACTAGCGGCCCTGTCAATCCCGAGATTCCCGTCGAGATTTGTGATCGATCACTGATATCTCGCTATTTCGTTGCTCGATGTCGATCGGGTCCGATCTCAATCCTTAGGTCTTCATGGTCTTTGAGCTCAAGCTCGCTTAAATATGAACTTAATCTCGAGGCAGACCGTCGATCCCATAGAATCAGACGTGCTCGATTTTAACCGTATACATAATTGTAGTTGCTCAATGCACGTTTTAGGATGACAACTTTAAATGGAAGTGGCACGATTCAAAATTCAAATAGTAGTGATGGAACCTAACCTAACCCTCCAGGTAAGCCAATTATCCATAAACACAACCCAAATGAGATTAACAGAAAATAAATAATGAAATAACTAAATTTGTATACAGTAACCCATGGACAGGCTGTACAAGTCATGAGCCACTACGACTTAGATTTACAAAACAGAAATGAAATTATTACATTATCTGCTTGGAATGTACATGAACATAATTCGAGCCTAAAACTGCTAAAGAAAAGTGATAGCCATAACTGGAACGCGGGTAGATCTTCATTGCCAGCTCCCGTCACACATAACAACATCAACTCCAAAATATGCACACAAGCGCAGAAGTTTAGTATAAGTACAACCGACCCCATGTACTCACTAAGTATCATAACTAACCTCGGGGAGGTAAAAGCAGATAAATGATACTAGTTATCACCTATACAATTCATAATTTCAACAAGTATGGAACTTATATATGATCAAATCAGAAAATCTCAGGTAAAACCACCCTGGTTCTCACATTCTTTGCTTAAAAGTATTCTACTCAATCAACAATCCAACATATAAGGAAGATATGCAAATAAATCAGGTAAACAATCAAGAAAACTGAAAGTAAAGATGAAATGCAATAATGACATATTAGTGTATTGAGGTGCGCAAACCGATCCAAATAATAATAAGCCAATAACACCTGCTATGACGTGCAACCCGATCCAATAATTGTAACAAGCTCTCCCAGAGCTCACATCAACCGGAAGCCCGCCAGTTTCTCACAATCCACGTGTACACGATCAAGAGAAAAACATGTAAGGGTGACCATAGGGGGATAGATTTTTATCCACATGCAAGCACGACCAATTTAACATGCTACCAGCCTGGCATGATCATATGCTCAATATCATAATTTGCCCGGCGTGATCACCTGCTCAATATCATAATCCACCAGGCAAGGTCACAGGTTCAATATAATGGATTCACCCTGTGTGGTCACAGGCTAAATCACAATCCGTCCGGCGTGGTTAAAATCTATATCACTATCCACCTGGCGTGGCCACATGCATATCAACACAATTCTCCCCGCGTGGTCACAGTCATATCAAACAATCCGCCCGACATGGTCACATGCATATCAACACAATCCACCGGCGCAGTCACAAGCATAACAACACAATCTACCTAGCGTGTTCATAGGCATAACAACACAATCCGCCTAGTGTGGTCACAAGCATAACAACACAATTCGCCTAGCGTGGTCACATGCATCCAATCCAAATTAATCTTGCTAAAGTAAGTATATATGAACACATTTTTATAATGAATATGTAAATATCAGATTTCATGCTCCTGGACTGGTATAATATCATGCTAAAGTATATACATGTTCAAAGTACACTATAATAACTCAAATCAACAATTTCATCATAAAAATACCAAATTTATTCACGGAATTAGCCTCTTCGTAACCTCACACATGGCTCAAATAGTTCACAATAATTATACAAATATGAGAAATATTATAGCTTAAAGATTAACAGCCAATTCTTGACATATCATAGCCTAAGCATCATTACAAGCATGGATAAATACCCTGGTTCTCGCACATGGTCTCAAACACCAACACATATGCGCATCCATAGCACGTAGCTATCACAAATAATTCACACAACTAATACGTCAACCAAGTTTAGATAAGATACTTACCTCAAACAAGCCAAGATAAATATTGAGCAAGCCAAACAACACTCTAGAACTGCCATCATGCACAAAGCAACATCCAAAAAACTCGAAACTAGACAAAATCAACACAAAATCATCATAAAATGCCAAAGGAAACAAACCCAAACAATAAAGGTCGAATCTTTAATCAAAAGCTCAAAGTCAACCAAAAAGTCAAACTCGGGCCCGCACCTTGGAAACTGACAAAATTCACAAATTCCACCTATCCATCCAACTACGATTCCAACCATACTAATTTTACTCAAATACGACTCCGTATGAATGTTCAAAACTCAATTATTCACTTTATAAAAGTTTAGACAAAACCTTCAATTTCTTCTATTCAAATCCCTAATTTAAGTGAAACAATCCGTGAAATAATCCGTGAAAAAATACAATATATTATTAAAATAAAGATAAAATTACTTACCCTCAAGATTTAGGTGCTTATCTCCTCCAAAACATCCTTACTTGTTCTCCAAGAACTCAAAAAGTGAATAAAATAAACTCAAAATCCTGAAATTTGATGTTTTAGTGCACTGCCAGGGGTCCTTCTTTATGATCTGGTCTTTAACCTCACGATGCAAATAAAAATTCCAGCTCAGTTATTACCCTTCTCGATCGCTTCCATGTCCCCCCAATCATGATGAACAAAGTCTAACAAGCATGCCCAACTCTTTCAGACACCCTCTAGTATGATGGCCGAAACATTTTGTAAACAAACCTCCAAATGGAAAACTGTTTAATATTCTAAAAACTAGACAGAAAGGGCTACAACTTTCATTTTTGTATCATCAATAAATTCCTTATAGATTGCAAGATATAAGCTTCAAAAGTTAGCTTAGTGACAACATAAATTCTTCTTCGCGAATGCACTGATTTCTCCGCAAACGTGATTGACAAGTCTAATTATTCCATTTTTCTCTTTGCAAACATGACCCAAAGTCCGCCATCGCAATGCACACCCCTGTAGCAAAAACCCAGCAACTAAAAATGGCCTACAAATGGTCTAAAACGATTCTGAAACTCACCCGAGCCCATCGGGACAATGTCCGAACATAACAACAAGTCCCAAAATATATTACGGACCTACTCGAGGTCTCAAATAACACAATATAGGATCAAAAAATGATTCGTCGATCATGATCAATTACTTAAGTTCATAAACTTCAAACTTCAAACCAAGTATCTGATTCAATCCTAACCGGTAGAGAATGAATCCAAATTTTGCGTACAAATTTCAAATGAAATAATGAACCTATTCCAACTTTTGGAACAACAATCTGAACTCGATAACATTGAAGCCAACTCACGTTCAAACCTATGAACTTTCCAAAGCTTCAAATTATAACTTTCGTCAGATAATGCTGAAACCTTCTATGAACATCCCAATGCAAATCCGAGCATATGCCCAAGTCCAGAATTGTAATGACCCGGCCGATCGTTTAGAGATTTAGAGCCCCGATCCCTTAATACCTGCTTTTCGGAATGTGTTTTGGAGTTCCGTAGTTGATTTAGGCTTGAATTGGAGAAAGTTGAATTTTTAGCGATTTCGGCCGGTAGTGGAAATTTTGATATAATGCCTGTAATAGAATTCCAGAAGTGGATGTAGGATCATAGTTTCATTTGTAACTTGTGTGTGAAATTTGAAGTCATTCGGACAAGGTTTGATATGTTTCGGCATCATTCGTAGAATTTGGAAAATTCAAAGTTCCTTAGGCTTGAATCTGTGCATAATTCATGTTTTGATGTTTTTCAATGTGGTTTGAAGGCTCGACTAAGTTTTTATGGTGTTTTAGGACTGGTTGATATTTTTCGTTGAGGCCCCGAGGGCCTCGGGTGTGTTTCGGATGCTTAACAGATGGAATTTTCGGCTTAGAGAATGACTGAAGTTTTCTGGTGTCTGGTGTTTCGCACCTGCGGAGTGGGAAACGCATGTGCTGACTCGCATATGCGGAGAAGGAAGCGCAGATGCAAAAATGGGGATCTTGGACAGGGGTCACAGGTGCGAGGATATTCCGCATCTATAATGCCCACATATGCAGCCAAGTCTTCGCTAGTGCGGGCTCAGATCTCAGGTGCGGACAAAGCTCTGCAGGCGCCCATGCGCATGCACAGGTGCGGCCCCTCTTCCGCAGATACGGGCCCAGTCCCTTTAGTGAATTCCACACCCGCGATAGATTTTCCGCGGTCATAGCGTTGCAGGTGCGACACAAGAGTCGCAGATGCAGAGATCGCTGGGCAGAAAAGGGGGCAAAATCGAGGGTTAATTCATTTTCACACCATTTTTTATTTTTGAGCTAGGGAGAAGGCGATTCCTTGATGAGTTTTTGGAGGAAACTTGTGGGTAACTGTAACGACCCGGCCGGTTATTTCGTGAGATTAGCCTTGTTTCCCCCATTTCTGCTTTAACATATATTGCTTAGCCTATTTATGTTGTGTTGGGTCAATTTGTTTGGGTTCGGAGTGGTCGTGGTGAGAATTGAGACATTTAGTCTCTTAAAGTAGCCTAATAGTTGAAAAGTCAGATTGAGAGTTGACTTATTGGTAAACGACCTCGGAATGCCAATTTTATGGCTCAGATAGGTTCGTTAGGTTTGGGACATAGGAGTGTGTTTGAAATAAAGTTTTGATGTCCGGTGTAGAATTAGGCTTGAATTGGCGAAAATTAGTTTTTGGCGATTTTTGGTCGGCAGTGGAAAATAGGCTATCGGGGTCGGAATGAAATTCTGACAGTTGGAGCAGGTTCGTAATGTCATTTTGTATATGTGTGAAAATTTACGGTCAATCGGATGTGTTTTGGTTGGTTTGGGCATCATTGGCGAAATTTAGAAGTTTCAAAGTTCATATGCTTGAATTGGATGTAATTTTGGTGTTTTCATGTTGTTTTTGGTGTTTCAAAGGCTCGACTAAGTTTGAATGATGTTATGGGGTGGGTTGGTAGGATTGGTTGAGGTCCCGGGGCCTCGGGTGTATTTTGAATGCTCAAACAGGCACTTTTTGGCCTTCAGAAGTCTATTTTTTTCTTGTGTTTTAGCAGCAGTGATTTCTTCACTGCGATCACGTGGATTCATCCGTGATCCCGTGGAGTAAAAGAGTAGGGTAGGCATTTTTTTCTATGCGATCGCGTGGTTAGGATTGCGATCGCATAGGTTGGTCAGGTAAAGCAGTGCGATCGCGTGGGTGTTGGTCCGCGATAGCATAGGGTGTTATGAGGCGCGTGAGGGGGGTGAGCGTTTGTTCTATGCGATCGCGTGTATTGGTATGCAATCTAATTGAGTTGGCTGGTCTGTGCATCGCGATCGCGTGGCTAGAGTCCTGATCGCACTGAAGGGATTTTAAGTGCTGGGCAGAATGTTTTAAAGCCCATTGTTGCAACAATTTTCATCATTTTCCTCCATTGTCAAGCGGGTTGAGAGCTAATTGAGAGGGTTTGAAGAAGAAATCAAAGGATCTCTCTTGGAGGTAAGGTTTCCAACTTCATAACTCATTTCTATATCGTTTTCTAAGTAATTAAACCGGAAAATTGTTGAAATTAAACCCAAATTTGGGGAAGAAAGGTGCATGGAATTAGGAATTTTCTTTTGAAGATTTGAGTGGGCAATTGTGGTCCGATTTTAGTGTTCTTGGTATGTATAGAATTGTGGTAGGACGAGGATTGTAGTCATGTGAATTTTATCAAATTTTGAGACGTGGGCCCAGGGCTCGGGTTTGGCCGAATTTTGAGAATTTTGTTAAAATTTGTATCTTTCGATTGGGTTTTATTCCGTTAGCGTATATTGATGATGCTAATCTGGTTTTGGTTAGATTCGGAGCATTTGGGAGCCAATTCGAGGGGCAAGCGTATCACAGAGTAGCTTTTGGGCTGTTTTGAGGTAAGTAACGATTGTAACTCTAAACCTGAGGGTATGATGCCCCGTTATTGATATTGTGTTGATAAATGAGGTGGCGCACACGCTAGGTGACGAGCGTGGCGGCGTGCACCGATAGGGATTGTGACTTGGTCCGTCCCGTAGCGACTATTAAGCCGCGTATTCAATTTGAAACCTTATGATATCCTGTATTTTAGATATTTATACTTGTATATGGGCTGTGAGCCATGATTGGGGCCTTGTGCCGACCTGTTTAGACCCTCAGAGGTACTTTTACACTATTCTTACACTATCCTGATAGAACAATTGTGAACTCAGTCATTGTCTCCTAATTTTTGTTATTTTACTATTATCACACTGCTTTGGAAACTCTGAAAAGTGTTTTGGGCTGAGTCCCTAAGTCGAGATAAATTGCCAAAGTGGCTTGTGAGGGTGACTGAATCAGGCCGAGCGCCGAGTATGTAAGGATAGTTATGGGACGGGATGCACGCCGCGTCAATATATTTGTTATATATTATATGTTGGTCGGGCTGCACGCCGCAACAATATAGATTATATATATACAGATCGGGCTGCACGCCGCATCAATATACATATTGGATCGGGCTACACGCCGCAGCAATATACATATTGGATCGGGCTGCACGCCGCAACAGATATAGCGCTTGGGCTAAAGGAGCCCCTCCAGGAGTCTGTACGCCCCCAGTAAGCGCAATCGACTATTATATGGATCGGGTTGCATGCCGCATCAATATATATATATATATATATATATATATATATGCATCTGGATGCACACCGCATCAGTATAAATATATATGTTTGTATAAATGTAGTGGAGCGGGCTGCCTGCCGCAGCAGTTGTGTGTGTTCATGATACTTACCGAGTACGAGTGTTAAGTGAGAGCATGGGATACTGATAGTGGAGCCAGGAGTGACTGAGAGGCTTGCCCGAGAGGCTTTATTGTGAGTGATACTGTGCACGAGGGGCTTATATTTTATGAAAATGTCGTTTTCACTCTTCTTTACACTGAGCCTCTGATAATAAATGTTGGATAAAAGTTTTCCTACGATATTTTTAAATGGAACCCGGAGTTTTTATGAAATATTCGGAATTGTAGATTTATGACTTGATTTATTCATTTTCACTGTTATTCATCATATGGATTTACATGATTTAAATGGCTCGTCACTACACTCAAGTTTTTAGTTACATCTATTACTTACTGAGTTAGCGTACTCACGTTACTCCATGCACCTTTGTGTGCAGATCCAGGTACTAGACCATCCCACTAGTTGATTTCCGGACGAGCTTGGAGTTGTTCGAGGATTGAGGTAGCTGCTCAGCGTCCCCAGCTCACCTTATTTCCTTCCCTTAGATTATAGTTTCTTTTGGTCTTTTGTACCTCAGACTTCTATTTTAGCAAGTCATTGTTGTACATTGTATTTTCAGTCTTAAATCCTCATGACAGTTGACTCCAGGTTTTGGGGAAGTGTGAATTGGTTTTGTCTCTTTATGATATTTTTAAAATCTTCTAAATTTTGGGAAATTATGGGATATATTGATAATCTGAAATGATTGGCTAGCCTAATTCCATGATAGGCGCCATCACGACCGGCTTAGGATTTGGGGTCGTGACAAGTTGGTATCAGAGCATAAGTTACATAGGACTCAACGGTCATGAGCAGGTTTAGTATAGTCTTGTTGATCGGTACGGAGACGTCTGTACTTGTCTTCGAGAGGCTACAGAACCCTTAGGAACAATCTTATTTTTCTTGAATTCTATCGTGCCATTTTATTGGTTCGGGAAATCTAAATTTCTGTTGTTTTATTCTCTCGCAGATGGTGAGGTCTCGCGCCGCCGATCAGGGCGATCAGCCATTAGCTAGACCAGCAAGGGGTCGAGGCCGCGGTCGAGGCCGTGGTAGAGGTAGTGGCCAACCCGTGCTGTAGCCACGGTAGTATCAGTTGATCCCCCTACTGTGCAGGATCAGGTTCCCGCCGCAGATACTCCAGCGGGACAGGCTCAGGCACCGGCAGTGCCTATTGTTATTCCGGGTCTTCAGGAGACATTGGCTCAGATCTTGAAGGTGTGTACCAACCTTGCTCAGGCAGTTTCTGCTACTTCTCAGGCCGGGGGAGGCAATCAGACTTCAGTTGCCTGGACACTTGAGCAGGTTACTCAGGGCCAGCAGACACCGGGGGCGGTTCCAGCCCAGCCAGTTCCTCCAGTTCAGGACATCGTGGTCCCAGCTATGCCAGATGATGAGCAGCATATGCTGGAGAGGTTTAGTAGACTACAGCCTCCGACTTTTAGTGGTGCTGAGGGCGAGGACGCCCAGGGTTTTCTAGATAAGTGCCAGATGATTCTGCGTACTGCTGGGATTTTGGAGACCAGTGGGGTCTCATTTTCTAGATTTCAGTTTTTTGGTGCTGTTTTCACTTGGTGGGAGTCTTTTGAGAGGCGTAGGCTTGTTGGTTCAGCAACCCTCACCTGTCAGCAGTTCTCCACTATCTTTTTGGATAAATATGTACCCCAGTCACACAGGGAGGAGAGGCGCATGCTTTTTGAGCAGCTACGTCAGGGGGATCTATTAGTGACGCAGTAAAAGATGCGGTTTTCGGAGTTGGCTCGTCATGCCACCGAGTTGGTCCCTACTGATATGGAGAGTATTGGGAGGTTTATAGATGGCCCTATTTATTAGATCCGCTTTTTCATGACTCGGGAGAGAGTATCAGATACTACATTCAAGCAGGTTGTTGATATTGCTCGAGATATTGAGTCGGTTCGCCGCCAGGAGCGGGTAGAGAGGGAGGCCAAGAGGCCTCGTGGATCGGGTGGTTCTAGTGGTGCTCCTTACAGGGGCAGTTTCAGCATGGTAGAGGCCGTTCATTCAGGCCTTCTCGGTCAGGCCGCCCAGCCTATGGTGGTGCATCTTCGGGGCATGGTCCCCGCGGTTTTCAACCAGGACATTCTTCACTCGGTGCCCTTCCAGCCCAGAGCGCAGCTCGAGCACCATCAGTTCAGGGTTCTTCTATGTATGGTTCTCCTAGTGGCCATTCTGGTGCCAGGGTTCATTTCAGTCCCAGTCTCCAACTCCAGGGAGCTGTTATGAGTGTGGAGAGTTCGGGCATATAAGGAAGCAGTTTCCTCATCTTCTTGGAGGTCCATCTCAGCTAAGGAGCTAGCCTTCGACTTCAGCTCCAGTTACTTCACCACCCACCCAGGCAGCTAGGGGTGGTAGTCAGTCAGTTAAAGGCCGCCCTAGAGGGTGAGGTCGAGCACGTGGTGGTCAGGCCCGTATGTATGCCTTTCCAGCCAGGCCAGATGCTATGGCCTTCGATACAGTGATTGCAGTGATTGTCTCAGTCTGTTGCCGAGATGCTTTGGCTTTATTTGACCCTGGTTCCACATATTCCTACGTTTCCTCATATTTTTCCCATTTTCTGGATATGCCCCGTGAGTCTTTAGTTATATTTTTTCATGTGTCGACTCCGATGGGCGATACTGTTGTTGTGGACCGTGTGTATCGATCGTGTGCGATATCTATTGGGGGTCTGGAGACCCGAGTGGACCTACTGCTACTCACCATGGTCGATTTTGATGTGATATTGGGCATGGGTTGGTTATCTCCGTGTCATGTTGTTCTTGATTGTCACGCTAAGACCGTGACCTTAGGTATGCCCGGATGTCCGAGGGTCGAGTGGAGAGGTTCTTCTGATTATATGCCTAGCACGGTGATTTCCTACCTGAAGGCTCAGTGTATGGTTGAGAAGGGGTGTTTA
This sequence comes from Nicotiana paniculata, assembly GCA_005239505.1. NCBI lineage: Eukaryota > Viridiplantae > Streptophyta > Magnoliopsida > Solanales > Solanaceae > Nicotiana > Nicotiana paniculata. The sequence continues at coordinate 23,182 of ML345953.1, forward strand.
TCATATCTGGATTTTGTGAGGGATGTCAGTGGTGAGACTCCTGCTATTGATTCGATTCCTGTGGTCCGTGACTTTTCGGACGTGTTCAGACCTGCCCGGCATGCCGCCTGACAGGGATGTTGATTTTGGTATTGACCTGGTGCCAGGCACTCAGCCTATTTCTATTCCACCTTATCATATGGCACCAACGGAGCTAAAGGAATTAAAGGAGCAGCTTCAGGAACTCCATATAAGGGGTTCATTCAGCTTAGTGTGTCACCTTGGGGTGCACCAATGTTGTTTGTAAAGAAGAATGATAGTTCTATGCGTTTGTGTATTGATTATCGGCAGCTGAACAGGGTTACAGTGAAGAATCGGTATCCCTTACCTCATATTGATGACTTGTTTGATCAGTTGCAGCGTGCCAGGATATTTTCCAAGATTGATTTACGTTCTGGTTATCATCAGTTGAAGATTCGGGGGCCATACATCCTGAAGACTGCTTTCAGGACTAGATATGGTCATTATGAATTCCTAGTTATGTCGTTTGGGCTGACCAATGCCCCAACAGCCTTTATGCACTTGATGCACAATGTATTTCGACCTCATCTGGATTCTTTCATCATCTTGTTCATTGACGATATCTTGGTGTATTCCCGATCTCGTGAGGATCATGAGCAACGTTTGAGAGTTGTGCTTCAGACCTTGAGAGAGAAGAGATTGTATGAAAAATTTTCGAAGTGTAAGTTCTGGCTTGATTGAGTAGAATTCTTGGGGCACGTGGTGTCCAGTAAGGGTATTTAGGTTGATCCGAAGAAGGTAGAGGCGGTGCAAAGTTGGCCTAGACCGTCATCATCTACTGAGATTCGCAGTTTCCTTGGTTTGGCAGGGTACTATCGCCATTTCGTCGAGGGATTTTCATCTATTGCAGTACCTATGTCCAAACTGACCCAGAAGGGTGCTCGGTTCAGATGTACTGATGAGTGCGAGGAGAGATTTCAGAAGCTCAAGTCAGCTTTGACTACAACTCCCGTATTGATTTTGCCTGCGGGTTCAGGCTCTTATACAGTTTACTGTGATGCCTCGAGAGTTGGCCTTGGAGCGGTTTTGATGCAGGACGGTAGGGTGATTGCCTACGCGTCCAGATATTTGAAGGTGCATGATAAGAATTATCTAGTGCATAATCTTGAGATAGCAGCTATTGTTCACGCTTTGAAGATTTGGCGTCATTATTTGTATGAAGTGCATTGTGAGATTTTCACAGATCACCGTAGTTTGTAGATCCTTCTTAAGCAGAAGGATCTGAATTTGCGCCTGAGGAGGTAGTTGAAGCTCCTCAAGGACTATGACCTCACTATTTTATGTCATCCGGGGAAGGCCAATGTAGTGGCCGATGCCCTGAGTCGCAGAGCGGAGAGTTTGAGGAGTTTGGCCTACCTTCCAGTAGCAGAGCGACCTTTAGCATTTGATGTTCAGGCTTTAGCAGGCCAGTTGGTGAGATTGGATCTATCAGAGCCTCCACGGGTATTGGCATGTGTAGCCTCCATATCTTCTCTTTATGATCAGATTAGAGCACGCCAGTGTGATGATCCATACTTGCTTGTTCTTTAGGACAGGGTCTGTCACAGTGATGCTAGGGATGTGGTTATTGGTGATTATGGGGTCATGAGGATGCAGGGCCGGATTTGTATGCCCAATGTAGATGGACTTCGAGATTTGATTCTACCTGAGGCCCATAGTTTGCGGTATTCCATCCATCCGGGTGTCGCGAAGATGTATCAGGATCTGCGACAGCATTATTGGTGGAGGTGGATGAAGAGGGATATTGTTGAGTTTGTGGCTCGGTGTCTCAACTGTCAACAGGTCAAGTATGAGCACTAGATTCAAGGTGGACTGCTTCAGAGATTTGATATTCCGGAGTGGAAGTGGGAGCGGATCACCATGGACTTCGTAGTTGGACTCCCACGGACTTCGAGGAGGTTTGATGCTATATGGGTTATTGTGGATCGGCCGACCAAGTCCGCGCACTTCATTCCTGTTGGTACTACTTATTCTTCGAAGCGGTTAGCAGAGATTTATATCAGGGAGATTGTCTGATTGCATGGGGTTCCAGCTTCTATCATTTCTGACAGAGGTACTCAGTTCACATCTCAGTTTTGGAGAGCCATATAGAGAGAGTTGGGTACTCAGGTCGAGTTGAGCACATCGTTTCATCCTCAGACCGACGGGCAGTCGGAGCGTACTATTCATATTTTGGAGGATATGTTGCGTGCATGTGTCATTGATTTTGGGGGTTCATGGGACTAGTTTCTGCCACTCGCGGAGTTTGCATATAATAATAGATATCAATCGAGTATCCAGATGGCTCCGTATGAGGCTTTATATTGTAGGAGGTGCAGATCTCCAGTTGATTGGTTTGAGCTAGGCGAAGCTAGGCTATTGGGCACAGACTTGGTTCAAGATGCGTTGGGTAAGGAGAAATTGATTCAGGAGCAGCTTCGCACGGCACAATCTAGGCAGAACAGTTATGCGGATCGGAAGGTCCGAGATGTGTCTTTCATGGTTGGGGAGAAGGTACTGCTGAAGGTGTCACCCATGAAGGGTGTTATGAGATTCCGGAAGAGGGGAAAGATGAGTCCCCGATTTATTTGGCCTTTTGAGGTGCTTCAGAGGGATGGGGAGGTGGCTTATAGATTTGCCTTGCCTCCCAGCTTATCGAGTATTCATCTGGTGTTCCATGTGTCGATGCTCTGGAAGTATGTTGGTGACCCGTCTCATGTTTTGGACTTCAACACGGCTCAGCCCAAGGGTGATATGTCATATGAGGTCGAGCCAGTGGCTATTTTGGGTCGTCAGCTCAGAAAGCTGAAGTCTAAGGATATAGCTTCAGTGAAGGTTAAGTGGAGAGGGCAGTCGACGGAGGATTCCACATAGGAGACCGAGAGGGAGATGCGGGATAGATATCTTCACTTATTCAAGATTCCAGGTATGTTTCTAGACGCGTCCGAGGAAGAACGCTTGTTTAAGAGGGGGAGGATGTAACGACCCGGGCGGTCATTTTATGAGATTAGCGCCATTTCCCCTATTTATGCTTCAACATATATTGCTTAGCCTATTTATGTTGTGTTGGGTCAGTTGGTTTGGGTTCGGAGTGGTCGTGGTGAGAATTGAGACACTTAGTCTCTTAAAGTAGCCTAATAGTTAAAAAGTCAAATTGAAAGTTGACTTATTGGTAAACAACCTCGAAATACAGATTCTATGGCTCGGATAGCTTCGTTAGGTGATTTCGGACTTAGGAGTGTGTTCGAAATGAATTTTTGATGTCCGGTGTAGAATTAGGCTCGAATTGGCGAAAGTTATTTTTTGGCGATTTCTGGTCGGCAGTGAAAAATAGGCTATCGGGGTCGGAATGGAATTCCGACAGATGGAGCAGGTTCGTAATCTCATTTTGGATATGTGTTCAAATTTTCAGGTCAATCGGATGTGTTTTGGTTAGTTTCGGCATCATTGGCGATATTTAGAAGTTTCAAAGTTCATAGGCTTGAATTTGATGAAATTTTTGTGTTTTCATGTTGTTTTTGGTGTGTCGAAGGCTCGACTAAGTTTGAATGATGTTATGGGGTGTTTTGGTAGGATAGGTTGAGGTCTCGAGGGCCTCGGGTGTATTTCGGATGCTCAAACGGGCACTTTTTGGCCTTAAGAAGTGTGTTGTTTTCTGGTGTTTTAGCAGCAGTGATTTCTTCACCGCGATCGTGTGGATTCATCCGCGATCGAGTAGAGTAAAAGAGTGGGGCATGCATTTTTTTCTATGCGATCGCGTGGTTAGGATTGTGATCGCATAGGTTTGTCAGGTAAAGCAGTGCAATCGCGTGGGTGTTGGTCCGCGATCGCATAGGGTGTTCTGAGACACGTGAGAGGGGTGAGTGTTTTTTCTATACAATCACGTGTATTGGTATGCGATCGCATTGAGTTGGCTGGTATTTGCATCACGACCGCGTGGCTAGAGTTGCGATCGCACTGAAGGGATTTTAAGTGCTGGGCAGAATATTTTAAAGCCCATTGTTGCGAAATTTTTCATCATTTTTTCTCCATTGTCAAGCGGGTTGAGAGATAATTGAGAGGGTTTGAAGAAGAAATCAAAGGGGATCTCTTGGAGGTAAGGTTTCCAACTTCATAACTCGTGTCTATATCGTTTTCTAAGTAATTAAACCGGAAAATTATTGAAATTAAACCCAAATTTCGGGAAGAAAGGTGCATGGAATTTGGAATTTTCTTTTGAGGATTTGAGTGGGAAATTGTGGTCCGATTTTAGTTCTCTTGGTATGTATATAATCGTGGGAGGACGAGGATTCTAGTGATGTGAATTTTATCGAATTCCGAGATATGGGCTCGGGTTTGGCCGAATTTCGAGAATTGTGTTAAAATTTGTATCTTTCATTTGGGTTTTGTCCCGTTAGCGTATATTGATGATGCTAATCTGGTTTTGGTTAGATTCGGAGCATTTGGGAGCCAATTTGAGGGGCAAGCGCATCGCGTAGTAGCTTTTGTGCTGTTTTGAGGTAAGTAACGATTGTAACTCTAAACCTGAGGGTATGATGCCCCTTTATTGATACTGTATTGATAAATGAGGTGGCGCACACACTAGGTGACGAGCGTGGGGGCGTGCACCGATAGAGATTGTGACTTGGTCCGTCCCGTAGCGACTATTAAGCCACGTATTCGATTTGAAACCTTATGATATCCTGTATTTTAGAAATGTATACTTGTATATGGGTTGTGAGCCGTGATTCGGGCCTTGCGCCGACTTGTTTAGACCCCCAGAGGTAATTTTACACTATTCTTACACTATCCTGATAGAACTATTGTGAACTCAGTCGTTGTCTCCTTATTTTTGTTATTTTACTGTTACCACACTGCTTTGAAAACTCTGTAAAGTGTTTTGGGCTGAGTCCCGTAAGTCGAGATAAATTGCCCAAGTGCCTTGTGAGGGTGACTGAGTCAGGCCGAGAGCCGAGTATGTAAAGATAGTTATGGGACGGGCTACACGCCACAACAATATATATGATATATATTATATGTGGGTCGGGTTGCACGCCGCAACAATATAGATTATATATATACGGATCGGGCTGCATGCTGCAACAATATATGTTATATATGGATCGGGCTGCACGCCGCAACAATATACATATTGGATCGGGCTGCACGCCGCAACAATATATATATTGGATCGGGCTGCGCACAACAAACATAGTGCTTGGGCTGAAGGAGCCCCTCCAGGAGTCTGTACAGCCCCAGTGAGCGCCGTCGACTATTATATGGATCAGGCTGCACACTGCAGCAATATATGTTATATATATATGGATCTAGATGCACGCCGCAACAACATAAATATATATGTAAGTATAAATGTAGTGGAGTGGGCTACCCGCCGTAGTAGTTGTGTGTGTTCATGGTACTTACTGAATACGAGTGTTAAGTGAGAGCATGAGATACTGATAGTGGAGTCACGAGTGACTGAGAGGCTTGCCCGAGAGGCTTTATTGTGAGTGATACTGTGCCCGGGGGGATTATATTTTATGAAAATGTTGTTTTTCACTCTTCTTTACAGTGAGCCTCTGATAATAAATGTTGGATAAAAGTTTACTTACGAGATTTTTAAATGGAACCCGGAATATTTATGAAATATTCGGAATTGTAGATTTCTGACTTGATTTATTCATTTCCACTATTATTCATTATATGGATTTACATGATTTAAATGGCTCGTCACTACACTCAAGTTTTTAGTTACATTGATTACTTACTGAGTTGGCATACTCACGTTACTCCATTCACCTCTGTGTGCAGATCCAGGTACTAGACCCTCCCACTAGTTGATTTCTGGACGAGCTTGGAGTTTTCGAGAATTGAGGTAGCTGCTCAATGTCCCCAGCTCACCTCCTTTCCTTCCCTCAGATTATAGTTTCTTTTGGTCTTTTGTACCTCAGGCTTTTGTTGTAGCAAGTCACTGTTGTATATTGTATTTTCAGTCTTAAATGCTCGTGACAGTTGAATCCAGGTTCTGGGGAAGTGTGTATTGGTTTTATCTCTTTCTGATATTTTTAAGATCTGCTAAATTTTGGGAAATTATGGGATATATTGATAATCTGAAATGTTTGGCTAGCCTAGTTCCATGATATGCGCCATCACGTCCGGCTTAGGATTTGTGGTCGTGATACTAACAATTTCTTACTCGAATTTAGTTTTATTGCATTAATCTATTGTACTTTTCCTCACTTAATTAAGGGAATTGGGTGAGAAATGTACGGATATGGGGGAAAAGTTCCCCAATCAAATTTCTGAGTTTTGAGCGGGTTTTAGACATCAGATTTAGATGATTTTTGTACTAGTGATCTCGTGAATGAATGGGGGTTCTAAATTGGTAACTTTTACCCGATTCCAAGTCGTGGGCCGAGGGAGACGTTTTGGACATTTTTCCTATTTCCTTTCCTTAGCTTCGAATTCATTAGTTAAAGTAGTTACTTGTAGTTATATATACATTTTATGAAATTGATTTGAATAGATTTGGGCCACTCAGAGTTGGATACTCATGGAAAGAGCGTGGTTTCGGATAGATTTGAGCGGTTCGAGGTAAGTGGCTTGCCTAACCTTGTGTGGGGGAACTTCCCCTTGGGATTTTTTATATTGTTTGATGTGTGAGCGTCGTGTACCTGAGGTGACGAGTACGTACACCGGCTATTCTTGTAAAATCCTGTTTTTCTCTAAATCATAAAATGCTTTTCCCTTAGTTGAACTTCACTACTATATTTAATTACCTTGTTTAGATTAGGAAAGCATGCCTACGCGTTTTGACTGTCTATTTGAAACTATGTGCAACATGTTTAGGCAGATACTTGTTTTCCTTGGTTGCATTTAGTCTAAGTAGTACATTTCGAAAATGTAACTGTCAAGTCATTATTGAGCTGCATATTTACTTTGGGGCTACAGACGTATTCCGGGAGATCCCCCAACACTGCATATTTATTTTAGGACTATGGACGTATTCCGGGAGATCCCCCTATCTTGCATATTTACTTTGGGACTACAGACGTATTCCGGGAGATCCCCCAGCATTGCATATTTATTTTGGGACTACAGACGTATTCCGAGAGATTCCCCTTGTACTGCATAATTAGTTCGGGACTACGTGACGTTATCCCAGGAGATATCCCTATTGTATTTCCTTTGTTCTAAGTCGAGGGCTTCTTGAATTTTATTACTGTAGACTTCTTTAACCATTTTACTGTAGAATATATTTATATATCTTGCTGTTTTAGTTTAGTATATTTACACCAGTAGGCCCCTGACCTGACCTTGTCACTACTCGACCAAGGTTAGGCTTGGCGCTTACTGGGTACTATTGTGGTGTACTCATGCCCTTTCCTGCACATGTTTTCCGTGTGCAGATCCAGGTACGAGCTATCAGCCTCGGGTTTAGTGGGTTGTTGTTGCTTGAGAAGACTTCAAGGTACTTCTGCTCGCGTCCGCAGACCTCAAAGTCCCCTTCTATTCCCCTATGTAGAAATTTTACCCTGTTTTATTCAGACGCTTTGTATGGAGCAATATAGACCTTTAGAAGCTTGTGGCTGGTGATATTCCGGGTTTTGGGAATGATGACCTTGTATATGCCGAAAGGCACTATCCTTGCTTATTACAATATTTTTTGGCTTTTACCTTTATGTTTTATTTTTGTCGTTTTCCGTAATAATAGGCTTACCTAGTCGTAGAGACTACGTGCCGTCACGACACCTTTCGGAGGGGTAAAATGGGTCGTGACAAAAATCATTATCTTGACCTAACGGAACAATCAAACCTCCAATATGGAGTCAAATACACAAAAGAAAAACTTGGTCAACTCTTCTAACTTAAAACTTAGAAAATGAGAACCATTATTCCAACTCAATTTCGGATCACCCAAATACCAAAATCGACGATAGACACAAGTCACAATACATTTTACGAAGCTACTTATGCCCTCAATCCATCGAACGGAATGCAAATGCTCAAAACGACCAGTCAGGTCATTACATTCTCCCCCACTTAAATATACGTTTGTCCTCGAATGTGCCAAGAATCGTTCCAAAGACATTGAATCAGCGTATAATCTCTCTGTACACATTCTCGTGGGTGATTCCATGCCACCCCAATTCTTATAAGCCTGAAAACACAACCTAACCGAAGATATTTACTTTAACATTAGTCCATAAACCTTAGAATCAAATCCCCCATTCTCCTAAATCTATTACAAGACCCGATTCTCATATCTATAGATTATATAAGTATGAACAAGTCGAATCAAGCTATAAACACAACCCAAAAGGTAATCACATGATATACCACATAGTTAATAGACTCATAGTAATAACTTCCGACCATAATAGCTGCTCAATAGCAAATCTAGTGCCGGTAACAAACCTCATAACATATAAAACCTAGTTCAAAACCTTCGTTCACCACCAATGATAGAAGAAATACATCAAAACTCATAACCACTCATCAGATCAATAAGTTATGGAGCTCTAACGCTCGATAAGATCCATTACAAAATTATAAGATGACTTCCTATATTATTCTTCAAAATATACCGTAATCAAATCTAATAGCACTCATTCTAGGTCGAGTAACCTTGTCTCATAGTTTGACTTTTCCAAATAAAAATACAAACCACACTATGTGTTCGAAGCCTCTAATTGATACAAAAGAGTAATATGATAGTGTCGGCCTGACTATATCTCAAAACATTATACACATGAAGTAAACGACACAAGACCGATATGAAGTTGCGCTCACCAAGTCTGCTGAGAAGAGGGTGTACCACTATCACTTATTGATGTCGCCTGTTGTGGAACTACCTGCATCTACTAAAGATGTAATGTCTCCAGCAAAAGGTACGTTGGTGCACATGGAATAGTACTAGTATATAAAGCTAAACACCCTTTTAATGAATATAGTAACAATACAAAATTAGAGGAACTTGAAATCAATGAGAAACCAAATAATATTAGAACACCAACTTAAGACTGAGGTAAATCTTCAAGAAATAGTTACTGTTTTAGGTTGGGAAATCTTTAGCACGGATTCTGATCTCTACCCGATCAGCTAAGCCGTCCCACCCCAAAGTATGAGGATCGACATCAAAAGAAACCACCACCACATGCGAGGCATGACGTCTGTTCTCTGCCTAATCGGCTAAGTCGTCTCACCACAATGACGTGTGGGTCGACATCGTCTTCACTATCTCTCAACTCAACTCATCCCAATTCAAGTGAATAATCTCAATATAATATAATGGGAATTTCTCCCTCAAACAATCCCTATACTGGCACGTGTAGTTTCAGGCTGGGGTGTTAATGACCCAGCCTTCCTCGATGACCTAACGATTCTACCAAAAACATTTATCAAAAAAAGGATCATATACTGCCGCATTTCACAATTCATACTTCCCTTCTTTCATTTCCTTTTAAGGATCGTCTTAGAACATTTAAGGAGATTTGAAACATTGAGAGATATTATATCTTCAGCTCATAGACATGTAAGAATTTAAAACTCATAGGGGCAAGCATAAAAGAGGAGCATAACATTATGCAATCGTAACATGAATCAAACTATAGGAATTTGGACCAGCTAACCATAGAACCAAATGGTAATGATGGAAATAGGAACTTGATCAAACCAAAATCAAAGTTTACGAGAATTTCGAGGAACCCGATTCTACGGAAAGAGTTTACCTGACATACCTCGCTTGAGATTCTCTTATGTTACTATAACTTTTTGAAGCTTATAATGGCTTCAATCTATTAGAGATATGACAAAATAGACACATAATTAAGAAAGGGTTCATGTGTTCAGTTAATTTAGGCATTTAATCAAGCACTAGGTGTGCATTTCGATTACAAGGTTTCTATGGTGGAATTGCTTCATCCCACAACCAATAGTTCACTCATATTAGTTCAACAATCTCCCAAACACCTTTATTGGTACATGCATACACAAATAATAACTCCCACACCCAAGAATCACACTCCCCATTACCCATCTTCTGCCCAAATCCGAAAGTGAGGACTAGGGTATGGAACCTTACCTCTTAGAAGAAGACTTGCAAGCTTTGTTCGTTGAATTCCATGGCACGAGGAAGGAATTGAAGTGAAAGATGGGGGAGCTCCTCCTTATCTCTCTATCCCCTCCCCTCTCTCTTAAACATTAGATTTTTGCTCCCAAACGATCCCCTTATGCCTTTTATTGGAATTGGGTCGAGTTTATAAATACACAAAATGGACCCTCTGAACTGGTTCTGCGATCACAGATACGATAGGGAAACATGTATGCGATCCGTAGAATGGACCGTGAAATGACATCCAAAAACCTGGGTTGGCCTAGTCCGGTCTGAGCAGACCTGCGGTGTGCACATTAATTCTGCATCCGCAAAGTGGAGCGCAAAACCTCCCTACGAAATTTCTCATGCTTATTCTGCGATGGAAGTACAGTCTGCAAAATAGTTATGCCGCAACGGTAAAATGACCTCCAAAATTAAGCTTCTCTTATTCAACTTGGTGGCGGTTCTGCGGCCCACATACCGGTTCTAGGGCCGCATAAGGGACCGCAGAAATGCCTTGTTCTGCCAATTTCTTCCGCCAACTCCTCAATGCTTTGTACAACCTAAAAAATCCGTACACTAGCCTACCTTCGCACCCTTAAAACCTCGAGTTCTTGGTAAATACGGGTCCTTACAATAAAACATGCTTTCTAGAAAGAGAAATAATCATAAGACTACTCAGATATAGTATTAAAAGATTACATGCTCAAATAACGCAGTCGGGGATCCCAACTATCATATAAGGATGTCAAGTAACAATTAGCATCTCAATTAATGCATCTAAGTGAGTCAAGGAAATCTATGTGTACTCAAAAAGCGGTACAAGATCCATGCACCACGATACAAGATCCATGCATCACCAAAACCCGATACAAAATCCATGTGTTGGTACCCAATTTTTTTTCATTTTAAAAATAATGCATGAGCATCAATTAGTATTTTCCCATAATTTTCTATAATTTTAAAGGATTTTAAATTAATTTATTCCATCTTTTTATTATCTATTTAGCCGGCTGGAGGCCAAGGATAAACTCTCTGGATCCAAACTGCCATTACATTCCTGTTTACTTTTTTCTAACTGGTATGTGTTAACTCCTGTTATCCTATTTTGTTATATGTGCTTATGTGGTTATTTTATTTCAACCTTAGCATGCTTCTGTATGATCTATGATTCCTGCTTACTTCTTTCTAAACTAGTATGCTTTAGTTCCTGCTACCCTGTCCTGTTCCATGTGTTTGTTTGGTTAGTAATTTCAAACTTCATCATCTTTCTACTTAATACATGCCTATATGATTCCACTTAGTGATAATTGCTAAACTAAGTCATCTTCAGTAATATGAAACCCTGAATATTCAATTGTATGTTCCATGTTCTGCAAATATGTAATATGGTGCCAATTATATCTATTAGTTCAAGTATCCTTTCTCTTTTTTGATTGCTTCAAAATACTGGTACAGTATCTATGTCTGAACCAATACAGTATCTATGTGCTAAATATGGACTCTGTTTGTGCTAGGTGATGTTCTGTTTGCAGTCCTGTAAATTGAATTTGTTTGCTCCTAAAAATCAAATTGTTTTTCTAAAGTTGTTCCCCTACCCTTTATATTTTTTTTTTCAAACTTATACTTTTAGTTATCTAGGTTCCTACCACCCTCATTGTGAGCACTGCCTAGGGTCCGTGAGACTCCTCCGAACTCTAACACATTGGGGATGGTCTTCCAATCTTTTACTACTGTTTCTCTAAGTAAGGTTCTGGTGTGAGCATTTCCCGGGGTCCCTAAGGCCCTTGGGAACTTTGACACACCAGAAGCCCAATTTTGTGTACCATGGATGGACCACATGTATTTTTCAAACTTTCTTTGCTTGAAGGTCTGGTTTCCAGGTTAATAGTGGGCCTGCTAAGGCTCCCTATAGTGTAATGAATTTTTCTATGTAATTTATTCATTATTGGGTTGTAATAATGTAATCATCTCTGTAATAAACAAATATGGGGTTATTAGTAAAAGTTTGGGGGTAGGGGGGGGGGGGTTGTATATTTGTTTAAAAACTCGGGTAGAAATCCTGTGTATAGGTCTATTGTATTGATTATGTGAATGTTACTACTCGTTTGGAGATCCTGTCTATAGGGTTTTTCTGACTATGTGTGACTCTGCATTTTAAATTTTTTGGAATACTAGAGACCCTGCCTATAGGTCTTGTATTAATTCTACATTAGAAATCCATGTTCATAGAATCTACGCATATTTTCAATCTCAACGTGCATCAGTGATCATGCGTATAGGATGTTATTTGTGTAAATTGATAAGCTTTCCTGGCAACTTGTTTAAAATTATTCCCACATTTGATTAATAGATATCATACCTATAGGAGATATAAAAATCAGTTTTCTTCAATTTAGATACCATGTCTGTAGGAAATAAACAAATCAGTTTCAACACTTAGAAATCATGCCTGTAGGAGTTAATTAATTCTGCTAATTAGAAAGCATGCATATAGGATCTAAAGAGATAAAATCTGTTTTCATGAGTTAAAATCAGTAACTTACTCAGAAACCATGTTATAGGTCTATAATTAACAATTGTAGATGTCATGCCTATAGGATTCTGTTCTGGTTATCACTTAGGTAAACTTGTAGGGTTAGTAAGAATCCTGGGTCTTAAAATTGTGATCTCTTGCTGCTTGAAATTTGCCCAGATTCAAAATTTAATCAAATCAGTAGGCAAGCTAGTAGGTCCGAATGCTTGTTTTAATAAACTGCTTTCTTACATTCTGTTTATGCGCATCTAGATATCCTTCCTATAGGATCCTAAATTAATGAAATTTTCTGATTGAATTGCGTGCATTTGTTGTTACTTGTGGAGGTTAACATGAGCCCTTATTTTCTCCTTACATGATAGTCCTATCTGAAATTTGTTAGTCACCTAGATTTTTCTCATTTTAAGCAACATAGGTCAGTCTAGAACTACCTTAAATAGAGGTCCTAAACACCTCCAGGACCATATGTAAGGGACGAGTAGTGCACACATAAGGAACGAGTTAGAAGCTACTATAACGCTTAAGTAACAACTGAAAGATAGTAATTGGATATTAAAGGAGATGATGACCCGTGCGCTAATACTATGTGTAGCACCCCAACTTGGGAAAAGTTACCAAGTATTGCATGGAAATGATCCTATATGCTAATAAGCTTAGGGCCCCTTTTAATTCATGTTTTGAAATAATAGTTGTCTAAATTGCTTTATTTTCATTTAAGAATAACTCACTTAATTAAGTCCGGTCGTGACTCACTGTTGTGGACCTCGAGGGGTACCTAACACCTTCCCCTCAAGGTAATTTCGAGCCCTTACCTGATCTCTGGTGATGCAAAGTAGTTTCATGAGTTAACTGCTTTAGGTGCCCTAACGCACCTTAATCCGTTAGGTGACGACTTTTCCAATCCCATATCCCATCCCAAAAGTAAGGGAATTATCTCAGAATGGTCGAAACCCCGATTTCCGCGAGGAAAAAGGGGGGCGCGACACCATGTATCGACCATGCTCACTGGATGCAAATTAATATGGATAACCGCATGACTCCGGAGGAATAGATCCAAATCCCAATACAAAGAGGAATAGTCTTGTATTCCATAATTGTATCTCATCCTTATGCCTTACCTTTCCTGCAGAAATTCTCAGTCCAACTCAAGTGTCCATATACCAAAAAATATATGCATATGTTCAAGGATCATAGATAAAAGATTCACAAGGACTTAATAAAAAATATACAGATATGTACTTATGGAATTTTTATGTGAGTACGAATGATTTAAATAATTCAATATATCAAGAATAAGTTCTCATGCTTTTGTAAATAACCATAAACCTAAACATGATTTGTAACATGAATAAGAGAGCAACATAGTCTTACAAGCCAAACAAATCATGAATCAAATGAGCCCATAGTCAAAACAAGGCATAAATCATCCAAATTCTTCCCCTGTCATAACGTAGACATGGTAAGTGCATATACGCTCACCACCACATATATGCACCAGCCCAATATCTTAAACACATAGTAATAAAGTCAAATCCTAGAGGTTTCCCTCGTAACAAGATTATTCATGAGACTTACCTCCGTGCGGTAAGCTAAAAATTATTAAAGATGCCAAATCGTAAAAAATCCAACTTCAAATGGCTCGAATCTAGTCAAGTACAACCCAATAACTTCAAACAAATCCATAGAAATCAATATCAAAATTTCGAACACCCATTCAAATACAAATCCAACTATACAAGATTCATTTAAAATCGACTCCAAATCGGGGTTCAAATCTACATTATTCACTTTCGAAAATTTCGCCAAAAACTCCAAAATTACACTTTAAATTCCATAGTTTTAGGTATAGAAATTAATGAAAAACATGATATAAAGTCAAATCCAAGTGTAAATTGCTTACCTCCAATGAAGTAGTGAATTTTCTCTTCAAAATCATCCACTCTCGAAGTCTAGGGTTCAAAATATGATAAAGTGGGTAAAAGTTATCTTAACTTAAATACTCTGCCCAAGTGTACACATTGCGATAGCGGGACCACCATCGCGATTGCAAAGTACAAAATCTGCCTAGCTCCCGCTCCCATACGTTAACGCGCATATGAACCTTGAGTGTGGTGCACTACCCTACTAAGCCTACACGAACACATGACTAACTCCGCGAATGTGAAGGCAATCCACCTGCCAGATCACAAGCTTCCGCGATTGCGACCCTTGCACGCGAACGCGAAGCACTAGACCTCAACTCTCCGTAAACGTGGCGTTACTCACGCGAACGCAACGAGTAAAATCTTTCTGCTAGCCTCTCCCACTCCTCGATCCCGAGCTACCCTCAGTGATCGCGAAGAAGTACCCTGCACCAGAAAACCAGCAGTCCAAAAACAAGAAGAAACGGTCCAAAACCAGCTAAAATCACACCCGAGTCCCCGGGACCCCATCCAATCATGCCAACACGTCCTGATACCTTATCCAAATATTTTCAATGGATCAAAACATTACGAATGACATCAAAATCAATAATAGACGATCAAAATCACTCTCTTAATATCAAACTTCCAACTTGCAATCAAGCGTCCAATTCATGCATAATCAATCCAGATTTCAACAAAACTTTACGCACAAATTTTAAATGACATATCGAACCTATACCAAGTTGCTGGAACAACAATCCGACTCTGATATCATCAAAGTCAATCCCAGTCAAACCTATGAACTTTCCAATCCTACAAATTACTAACCTTCGGCAAATGTAGTCAAAACAAGCTAGGAACCTTTGAATCCAGTTTGAATATACACCGAAGTCCAAAATCACCATAACAACCTTCCTGAAGCCAAACCAACCACCCGCAAGTTACAAAATCACAAACACACACAAGGAAAGGATCAAATAGAGGTACGGGTCTTAAATATCCAAAACGATCGACGGGGTCGTAACAAGTGGTTCAAAGAATATATACTTATATACTTCACCAATAAAAGGATCTCATTAGTCACATACATGTTCTCCCCCGTCAGATTCTCCTTCCAAGCCCCTACGCCCTTATGATCAGCTGCCATGTTCACAACACATGGAGTAAGATCGGAAAAGCCATTGTGAAGTCAGAGAATAAATTATTATAAAGTTCACAAGATATGACAAAAGTGAAGCCGAAGTTCAGAGAAGCTTTACATTGAGATTGCCAATATGGCTTTCTATTCATTTCAAAGCTGCACGAAATTACATATAATGATAGCTTGCTAGCGACTGAATACATAAAGTACCTGGCTTCTTTTTAGTACATAAAATGTATAGCATTATTTTCATTAAAGATATAGAATTATAGATATTAGTTCATTTATGTAGCAATTTGGTACTTGTGAATCCTATTGTAATCTCTTTTTTTATGAGTGAAAAGTTATTTGTATGTGCTTCCATATGCTATACTTTAGACATCATGCCATATATAGTCAACATTTTACGAAATTAATGTAAACAAATTTGCTCGGCCGAATAGTTACGAAAGCAAATACTTACACTTATATGACCAACTGGATATCAACCAAACTTGTCGACTGAGAACTAAGATCATTCATCGTACAGATAGATAAAATATTTGATGTCAGTAACGAAATATAATAAGGAAAAAAAAAGAGTGGAGATTGAATAAATATGAAAAAGGAGACAGTTATTGTCACCGGCAACACAAAAAGACAAAGGAGATAGAACCTAATATCATAAGCATCAAGGAACTATACCTCCAAGGAAATAAGACCAAGTTACTACTATCCCATAATATATTCTTCCATCATATCACTCTTTCCAAATTCAAAAGATTCGAGCCTCAAGGGAATGAAGATATCAAAGCAAATCCAGATATACTTTTTTTTTTAAATTCCTTACATACCTAAATCAAGTCGACCCAAAAGAGAATAAGCAAAGCAAATAAATAATAGTGTGGTTATAGTCATAATTAAGCACAAGACCATATTTTTATTACAACCTAATTAATAAAATTATTGGGTAAAGAGTACATGAGAATCTACGAATAATATAACCCAAATACCTAAAATAACATAACACTGTCTCGAGTAAAGGTCTAAAGGTCAATAGCCAGGAAGGAAAGAAAGTGACTCCAAAGAAACTGCGAACAAGCGTGCCGCACTACCTCGGTCTCCAAAGTACGATTACTGATCTCTTGCAACTCTATTGGTACCAATATCTGGATCTGCACAATAAATGCATAAATATAATATGAATACAATCAATCAAACATACTCAATAAGTATCTTAATTAACTTTGGTGAAATAATAACGAGATTTAAGTCAAAATACTTTCCAAACATGTGCAGTTTATATAAATATATGTACATAACAGAAATAAAATAGGGAAGAAATAAGACATATAACACAACAATCATGAAATCAGGCAAGACATGATTCAAATACTTAATAGCTCGTAGTTGATACTCAATTTTGTCCTCAAATTTTATAAAGTATTTTATTTTTTTTTTAAATATTATTTTTGTATTATTATCAAATTTATTACTCACACCCCCTTTTTAATTACCCAAAACCCGTAACCATAATCCCCATTTCCTCCGAGCACCCACCTCTACATTCTCTCGATTTTCCTTCTCTCTTATGTGAACCGTAGACGCCCCCACCCCCCCCCCCTGAAAGCTATCTGAATCTGGCTATACTATGGAATCCTACGATTTTCTTACCTTATTTACACTATCTCGCTACTACTCACACGTTCATGAAGTTACATAGTACTTGCCTTTTTTTTTGGAAAGTACTATGTCACGACTCAAAATTCACTATAGGTCGTGATGACGCACAACGTCGCCGTTAGGCAAGCCTTATTCATTTAATGACTTTCGAAATCATACATTTTATTAAGTACGGAAATTTACGCATTTAAAATCATAGGTGCATACATAATTAGTAATGCATAAAAATAAAAGGTGATAATAATATGCAAATCCATAAGCATCAACTAGAATATCCCAAAACCCAGTACCACAAGTACATCAGCATTTACTAAGGAGTACAATAATAATACAACATCTATTTGGAATGTAAATAAGATAGGATAAAGTAATAGTATGATGGAGACCATGTGCGCTGCGATACGTAGCCTGGAATACAACTCACCATAAAATCTCCTCAGTAGTTGTCTCGTGCCAAGATGACCACCAAATGAAATTGTCTGCACATTTAGTACAAAAGTGCAGCATGAGTACATAAATCAACGTGTACCCAGTAAGTATCTAGCTTAACCCCGGAGAAGTAGTGACGAGGGATCGACATCGACACTCACTAGAGGTCAAATAAAACAGTGTGATAAATCATAAATAGATATGAAGCACAACGGTAGTAGTGAGGTAAAAACTATGACTAACATAATCTTTCAAAATTTCTTTTAACAATATATAAATTTCTCAATCTTGTATCGTATCTTTACAACGCAAAAAATATCAAGTGAAAATATCAATGGATAAGGAATACCATATAAAGTGCCAGGCATTAGTGGAAGGATAATCTCGTGAACAGTCGGAATACTAGCGATATAACGCCCGATTATGTCAAGGTCGTACGACTCAAAAATGAATAATGTGTACACTGCCAAGGGTCGACCGGAATGAACCATATAACCTTTACCGTTTCTCAAATAATTGGCCAACAACTCAGCATGATAAAGCTCGGCCTACTATATGTGTATTTACAGATCAATTTCTATAATTTAAGCTAGCAAATGGATTTCAAATAATTCAAATATTACATAATAAAATCCTGAGTCTACCCCAACATAAACATGCTTTAGCTATGTACGGACTCTGTTCACCTTCTGTGTATGTAGCACCCGCAACTAGTGGTACATAACAACTACATCATCTAGATTTTCCCTTCACAAGGTTAGACAGGAGACTTACCTCGCTCTGAAGTTCCATAACCGGCTCCAATGCCTCTCTAACTCTTCAATTTAAAGCCAAATGATCTGAAACTACTCAAACAATGTGTAAATACATCAAAATATACTCCAGTGCATATAATTTAACAATTTATAATAATTCCTAATTTCGCTCGAAAAGTCAACAAAGTCAACCCTCAGACCCACGTGCCCGGATTCCGAAAATTCTTAAAGATAATCATTACCAATAACGCCATAAATTCAAATTTATAGTTTATTCCTAATTCGAAGTCCAATTTCGTGGTATAAATCCAATAATACAAAATTCTTGGGTTTCTTCAATAGCTCCACAATTTTCTACAAAATTTCATGAATTTGAAACGGTGGAGAAGGTGTTAGGCACTCCTCGAGGTCCACAATGGTGGGTCATGACCGAACTCGAATTATATGAATTATTCTAAACAAAATAGAAGAGACAAAATTGGGCAAATAAATAAAATGATTGACTTTAAAACAAAAGTTGGGGTCCTAGGTTTTTTAGCCTAAAGGATCACCCAGTGCAACATAAATAATACTTCTATAACTCCCTCGAGGTGGTGTGTTACTCATATTATTTGCGGGCACAAACTATCTCCTACTACTCGATTACTATCTTTAAGTTGTTTACCTAAAGTGCACTAGTTGATTCTAAATCGTACCCTATGCGTGCACTACCCGTCTCATGCCTATGGTCCAGGAGGCATTTGGACCTCTATCTCGGGTGGTATTATACTTAACTCAAGGTGCTCAAAAATGAGAAAACTAGGCGACATACAAAACAGTTTGGACTTTCATGTATAGGCAAATAAGGGCTCAAGTTGGCCTTCACACTTAGGTGACAAATGCACGCAAACTAATTAACATTGACAGTTACAGATTTTAATAAGTTAGGGTTGCAGAATCCTATAGGCAGGATCTCTATGTGATTTTGGATTTTAATAAGCAGGCAGTTTCATATGTAAAAGCCTTTTCTGTTAATATGATTTCTGAAAGCCTACATAGTTGCCTACTGATTATAAGCATAAGAGATTAAACCTGTCATCATGATGTCCAGGTGATTCAAGCAGTAACTAATAATGGTAATCACAGGAATATGTTCAGAATTACTTAATCGAGTCCTATAGGCATGGTTTCTAATAATGATAATTTGCACATTGTTGAAAACTCTTAAAATAAATGAGCAGGTCAACAATTAAGACTGATTTAGAACCTACAGACATGATTTCTATAGTTATAATTAAAATCGATTTTTAGATTCTATAGGCATGATTTATGTAATTAAAACTGCTTTTAGATCCTATAGGCATGGTATCTAAGTTATAAGTTAGGCAGTGTGTAAACAGAATCCTATGCGCACCATGAAATGTTAATCATTCAATATGATATAGGCATGGTTTCTAACATGTAAACACAGAACACATTTGAACCAAATAAAGAAGTTATAGGCAGGATTGCTGACACATAATAATTGAACATGTTTGAGCATAATAACACAGTTAAGCAAAATAGGATACCTATAGGCAGGATTTCTAACACATAATATTTGAACATGTTTGACACATATTTGAGCAAAAATAGAATACCCATAGGCAGGATTTCTACCCATTTCAATGTAAGCGTAAGATTACACCCATTTCCGAATTTTACTAATATCCCAAAATGTTATTACAAGAATTATTACAGAAATAAATAACTATAGGGAGCCGACAGTAGGCCCAAAGATACACCCGGCTAGGCCAGTCCTCATTCCCATAGTTCATAATAGCCCAAAATTACATCTTCATTGACATAAGGAAGCCATAAATCAATTGATTCACCTAGTAGGTATAAAAGACAGTTGGACATATAGAACCAAGAACCCAGTGTGTCAGAGTTCCCAAGGGCTTCAAGAACCCAGGGCAGTGCTCACATTAGGGAGGTTAACAAACATAATTTCATAGAAGAGACTAGGGACCAAGTCATAGTGTGTCAGAGTTCACAAGGGCCTGAAATGAACCCTGAGCAGTGCTCACACTAGGGAGGTCAAAGGATAAAAACTAAGTAACCTTGGCTTTCAGCTGGCTAAGAATAAGAACTCAAAGGGACCAGACAGTAAATGAATAGAATGAGGTTAAGGGACACCACTGAAGGACAGAATCAAGTTGAGCACATAAAAACAAGTAATAGACGTACTTAGATTTTAGACAGACTTAGCCAAGTTTCAGAAAATGAGTTCAATCACATAATGCATATATGAACAAGACAAGTTGCAAGACAGATTTATAGTAAGAAAAAGAGAATTCAGATTATGCTAAGTGCAGAAGGCTAGTGTCACAACAAAGGATCAAATCAATTAGCAACAGGACCTAACATGCTGAGAGCTAATTAGGGCAATTACTGGGAAGTCAAAGCAGGATCAAAACAGGTTACATCACAACAAATTCAGAAACAGACTTGTTACATACTTGATGAATACATTCATGCTTAATCAACTAATCTATAAAAGGAGATAGGAGACCATGTTCAAATAACAGGGCTGACAGCAAACTTAAACTTTCAAGAGATGACTATCAGTAACACATAGGCTAGGCAGAATTAAAAAAAAAATAATTAATCAACTCAAAGCATGTCTAAACATGTCTCAAACTACAAACGTAATGGCATTTAGATTTGAAGTAACACATTGAACAAAATCTTCAGAAATAAAAAAAACGCATGTTATGATAGGTAAATCAGAATGAAATGACAGAGGCTTGGTAACTCACCAATTAAATGAAACAAGAAAGAATTGAAGCCCACATTGTTATGAATATCATTGAAAGAACAAGAACTCAGAATTTCTGGCCTTGGCTTTCAGCCGGCCAGGAACCAAAGTGTAGAACAAGATTATTAAAGAGCAAAGAGCACACAATTTTAGCTTTTTTGTAGTTTTCTTAATGCTTTGAGAGTTTTTCCAAAGGGGAATGGGGAGGGGTTTATATAGTGTAAGAATCGAACACTCATAAACATGGAAAATCCCCTCAAACACTAGAAAGGAAAGCACTTAACATCAGTAAGGAAAGGAGAAGATTTCGAAACCCTAATTTTAGATAAAGTACACAAATCGGCAGAAATCGAAAATAAATAGGAGGTAAAAATCACACGCTGCATAGAATAAGATGAACATAGACAGGAATACTATTAAAATCAAAGGATCGAACCAGATTTGGTTCAATTTAAAATATCTGAAACCCTAATTTTAGGGTAAGTAAAAAATCGGTAGAGAAGAACAAATTTACACATAATAGGATGCATATAGACGAGATAACATTTAAAATCACAGAATCAAACCATATTTGGTTAGATATAAAAGAGATCTGAAACCCTAATTTTTAGGGTAAGTAAGAATCACAAAGATACACAGAGATTCATAGAGATCCATACCATAAAAGAACAAGAACGAACATAGACGGAAAAGGTCAAGGAACTAAACAAATTTTTGTTTGAAGTTGAAGATATCCGCTTGCCATGTTTAGTCAAGTGATATATAGAAGGTTCCAGTACCAGGGGGAAGTAGAATATGGAAAGTAAAAAATAGGTAATCCCATGTCCGGTGGGATCAGGACAAAAAATTGGGGGGATACGGCTAGGATTTGGGATGAGAGGAGAGAGATTTGAGAGCATTTGAAGGTGGCGGGTGAAGGGGAATGGTTAGGGTTAGGGTAGGGTTTGGTTAATTAAAAGGGTAGGACTAATATGGGTAGATCAACAACCACGATTAGTTGGGGGTTCTTGGTCGAGTTACATAATTGGTATTGATGAAGGGGTTATTTGGTTTGGGCTCAGGTATTATTGGGATAGGGCTGGGGTAGTTTAGGCCCGAAATTAGGATGAACTTAGGGCCGAATTTTAAATACCTAATTTTTAACAAATAAATAATTTCTAAAAGTAATAAATAAATAAATAAAATATAATTTGGCATGAAATGATTAGAAATAATTAATTAATATTATAAAAATATAAAAAGTCATTTTCTTCATAAATAATGTAATTATATATGCATATGGGCTATTATTGCAAACATATGCAATTAGCCTTAAAATGCAAATGTAATTATGAGAAATGCACTAAAAATGTTTTAAAACCTCACATTGGTACAAATGATTAGTTTAGATGATTAAATCATCATAAAACTAATTTGGAGGGTAATTATTGGATATTATACAATAAAATACAGAAACAAATAGATATAAATCCTTTTAATAATTATGGAAAATTATGAAAAATAATTGTATGTGTATGCATATGCACTATTTTGAAAGTAAATATATATTTGAAAATATGAGGAGAAAATTGGGTATCAACAGCTGCCCCTCTTTACTCGGGCAGGATGAAAGAGTTGTCGGGTAAAGAAATGATGACCGCTTTTGACCGAATGGGGTGATTTTTGAAAATATAGTCAAACCCTGGTTTCTGAGTTTCCTACATATCCCTGGTTACAGGAATCATGCCATGTGTAGTTCTGGATCCAACGGTGGAATAAACAGATGGAGTTGTTGTAGGAAAGGACAAGCTTTTATGGACAGAACGATATCAGGATTGTAAGTGGATGTATTTGGGAATGGTTATGGATATTAGAACGGTTATCAGATGGGTAACGGATGGTGGTTGGGTTATGTTTGAAATAATTGCAGGATATGAACGTTGAACGAAAATCGGAGCGAAGATTGCTCTCGTTAGGAGAATGGTTACTTCTTGGCTCACCTACAAAACTTAAAACAAGATGCATGAAAATATATTTGGATTATTGTGAGAATTTAGACATTATGAAAATTCCCTTTGGACCATGAGAGCTGTCTCTGGACGCTGGGGATGGTGTCCTTAGACCATGATGTCCTGGGCCATGGATCGTGAGATAGGGGATTCGCAGGACATGAAATGATGTTCTCGGGCCATGAGGATGATACCTCTGAAACATGACGCCTTTGAATAATGATGTTCAATATTGAGAGATCCTTAGGCCATGGCATGGTGTCTTCCGGCTCTGAGGATGATGCCTTCGGACTATGACGCCTTTGGACAAAATGGCGATGTTTCAGCGCATGAGATGCAAAGACATGATTCTTGAAATGAAACAAGACATAGATTAGTCTTGTGTAATATCGGGGGCAGAGCTTAGCCCCGAAGTGGAGAATAATGTAATGTTTCAAGTAACATAGCATTTATGGTTATGAAAAGAGAGACAATGCTTAGTCTCATGCAAGACTAGAGACAATTCTTAGTCTCGTGCAAGGGGAAGGCAAATCTTAGCCTTATGCAAGATGGAGACAATGTAGGGGAAGGCAGAGCTTAGCCTTATGCAACTAAGGAGGCAGGGCTTAGCCTCATGCAAGATGTGGAGACAATGCTTAGTCTCATGCAAGGGGAAGGCAGAGCTTAGCCTTATGCAATTAAGGAGGCAAGGCTTAGCCTCATGCAAGATGTGGAGACAATGCTTAGTCTCATGCAAGGGGAAGGCATAGCTTAGCCTTATGCAATTAAGGAGGCAGGGGTTAGCCTCATGCAAGATGGGGACAATTCTTAGTCTCTTTCAAGTGGAAGGCAGAGCTTAGCCTTATGCAATTAAGGAGGCACATCTTATCCTCATGCAAGATGTGGAGACAATGTTAGTCTCATGCAAGGGGAAGGCAAAGCTTAGCCTCATGCAAGATGGAGACAGAGCTTAGTCTTATTCAATGAACAGATAATAAGTAGGAGCAGAGTATTTCTTAGTTGAGGATATGTTTGCGCTTGGCAACTTTGTCGTTATTTGAGGATGGTGATTATAAGGTGTGCACATATTTGTGGATGTTCCTTGTTCCTGCATCCAAAGGAAAATCATGAGTTTTACGGGGGAGGTTGGTTCGTGCCTCTGCATGCTTGGTTTGCTTTGCTCCGCATTGGAATCCTGCTTGAGTTACGGTGGGTAGCATCCGGATATTTCATAAAATAAAGTTTTTGAAAAATATGCGTGCATATTTATTTAAAACACAATAATATGCAATATAAAATAAATTAGATGAACCAATAAATGCGACACTTTTAGAGACATTGCGACTTCCTTGTAATAGAATTTTGAGGGTCCTCCTAAAAATTTTTCCCAAGTTATTTAGATGACTTTTTGACTTTTCTGCATACGATGACGTCGGCTGGAGTTGATCCAGAATTTTGAGGGTCCTCCAAATTCTGCCCAGTTTCTGATTGTGGGGAAATGAAAATTTTATTGAATTGTGACTAAACCCACAGGGCTGCCTACGTATCCCCTCTTATGGGAATCAGGTCAGGCGTAGTTCAGTTACATCAAATTTAATAAATGTAAACAACTTACACATAATATCTTTTGACTGCGTCTGAATTGATAGGCTTTGGCCAAATCTCCGTCCATATCTGCGAGTATGAGTGGTCATCCTGTTAGTACTTTGTGAACCATGTAGGGTCCTTGCTAGTTGGGCAAAAATTTTCCTTTGGCTTCATCCTGATGTGGAAAGATCCGTTTCCGCACCAGCTGCCCAGGTGCGAACTGTCTAGATTTGACCCTCTTGTTGAAAGCTCTGGACATTCTGTTCTGATAAAGTTGACCATGACATACTGAATTCATTATTTTCCCATCAATGAGAGATAATTGTTCATAGCCGCTCCTTATCCATTCTGCATCACTGAGTTCAGCTTCTCGTATAATTCTCAAGGAAGGAATTTCTACCTTGGCGAGAATGACAGCTTCGCGTAGACCAACAAATAAGGAGTTTCCTCGGTTATTGTGCAGACTGTGGTACGGTACCCTAATAAGGAAAATGGTAATTTCTCGTGCCATTGCTTATGGTTTTCAACCATCTTCTTCAATATCTTTTTGATGTTCTTGTTGGCGGCCTCCACATCTCCATTCATTTGGGGCTGGTATGCCGTGGAATTCTTATGCTTGATTTTGAAGGTTTCAAACATAGCTTTCATTAAGTCACTGTTGAGATTGGCAGTGTTGTCGGTGATGATGCCGGCACCCCGAATCGGCAAACAATACGATGACAAAATCTGCGACGACTTTCTTGTTTTTTGGTAGTGGAAAATCCTGGATAGACTTGACCTTTGATGGGTCTAGCTCAACCCCTCGGCGACTGACGATGAATCCTAACAATTTTCTGGTGGGGACCCCGAATGCACATTTTGAGGGATTCAATATCCAATTGTACCTCCGAATGAGGTCAGAGAATTTCCTCAAGTCTGCTATGTGATCTGTTCCCTTCTTGGATTTGATAATGACGTCATCCACATATACCTCTCTCTCCATGTGTATCATATCATGGAAAATAGTCTTTATGGCCCTCATATAAGTGGCCCCAGCATTATTTACACCAAACAACATCATTTTGTAGTAGTACACTCCCCACGGTGTAATAAAAGCTATTTTTCGGCATCTTCTTCATCCATCCATATTTGGTGATATCCCACGAAGCAATCCACAAAGGATTGGAGTTCATTCTTGGTGCAGTTGTCGATCAGTATGTGTATGTTTGGTAGTGGAAAATCATCTTTGGGACTTGCTCTGTTTAGGTCCCGATAGTCGACACACACCCTGACTTTCCCATCCTTCTTCGGAACCGGCACAATGTTGGCCAACAAGGTCGGATATTCAACCATTCTGAGAAACATAGCTTTGATCTTCTTGGTAACTTCTTCTTTGATTTTCAAACTCATATCCGGCTTGAATTTTCTGAGCTTCTGCTTTACTAGCGGACACATTGGATCGGTAGACAGTTTATGAGCCACTATTGATGTACTCAAACCAGTCATATAATCATAGGACCATGTGAAAATGTCTTCATATTCTTTCAGGAAACAGGTGTATTCTTCTTTCTCTGATGGTGACAGGAGAATGCTTATACGAGTTTCTTTGACTGTTTCGGAAATTTCCAAGTTGACTATCTCAGTTTCGTCCAGGTTGGACTTAGGCTTGTTCTCAAAATTCTCAACTTCTCTGACAATTTCCTCAGGTATTACATCTTCTTCGTCTATCTCTTCTGAGTCACTATCCTTGTGTTGTGTTGTCTCATTACATGTCACAGTCGTTGGTTCATCAAGATAAGAAATAGTAATGTTTTGGAGAGAAAAATATAGAAAATAGTAATAAATAAGTATAAAAGTGTCAAACAAAAGTGATTTTAATGATGCAAACAAAGGTTTCAAAAACAAAATACTGAAAATGTTTTAAAAATTCTCAAAAGGATTGTTTTCAAAAATAAAAATGACACTAGTAGCCAGGCTATCCCGGGACTCGGCGTGCCCTTGATGGTGTGCATGTCCAGTTCCTGAGAACGGCTCCCTTTTCCACTGTTTGGATGACGAGGCCTTCCTCCTCCTCCTCCTCCTCCTCCTCAACTATTACACTGCAATCCATGTCTTCATCTTTTAAGAATAGATTCCTCAAACCAGCTAACACTTCATCTTCTTCAGATCCCCACATCATATCAGCCTGATGGAAGGATTGGCTCAAATGTGGTATTGGTTGCTCGAGAGAGTAATAAGGACCGCGCCATGGTGGCGACCAGTTTTGATACTCATGCCAAGTATACTGATATCCTAGTCCAAAGGTTGAGTCGTGACGCTTTAATTGTATCGGTTTGGAAATACCCTGGAGATTCTTTCTGAGCCCTTTACCAGGTTCATATCATGCCCATGCTAATATGCTCTCTATTTTGCTACACCACCACTTGTCCTTCTTAATTGCATTAACATGCTCAATGCGATGGTAAGTCTCTCCACCCAACTTCCTTCTATTTTCCACGACTGGAACAGTCTGATTCATGTAAATGGGGTTACTCCCGTTTCCATGAATGATCACCTCCTGATGGTTACATTCTAACTTCACAGCCTGATGCAGAGTAGATGCTATATCACCAGCAGCGTGTATACAAGGTCATCCCAATAGTAAATTGTATAAGGCGAATATGTCGAGTACTTGGAATTCAACATCAAACCAAGTTGGGCCCATTTGTAAGCAGAGATTGGTTTCCCCCGATCGTGGCCCTTTGAGACCTATCGAATTCCTTTATGTTCATACTTCCTGCTCGTATCTCTTGTAAACCTTTGCCTAATCTCTTCAAAGTGGTCAATGGATAGATGTTGAGACTTGAACCTCCATCTATCAAAACCCTGGTAATGAATTTGTCTTCACACTGCACTGTGATATGTAGCGCCCAGTTGTGACTTAACCCTTTCGGCGGTAGTTCGTCTTCATGGAAGGTGATCTTATGGCTTTCCAATACTTGTCCTACCATGTAAGCCGTTTCCCCCCTGGTAATGTTTTTGGGCACATAAGCCTCGTTCAATTCCTTTATCAGTGCGTTCCTATGTGCCTCAAAATTCTGCAGTAATGATAGAATGGATATCCGAGAATGGGTTTTGTTTAGATGGTCAAATACAGAGTACTCTCTTGCTTGCACCTTTCTCCAAAGGTCATCCGGGTCGGTTTTAATGATAGGCTATTTGAAAGAGGCTTCTTTACTTGTTCCCTCTAGGTGCTCAGGCGTGTAAACTCTACATGTTCTGATCATTCCATGTGTTGCACCAGTTTCTTCCATTTTCCCTTTTCCTTTCCTTCTTGCTTCTGCAGTATAGTCCCAGGGTACGTCATTGGAATTAAAGGATGGTGCGGGCACTACTTCCACAGTGAATGGTGTGGTCACTTCTACTTCAAATGGAGCAGGCGAAACTGAAGGTGTTGTTACTTCAACTTCAAATGGAGTTGGTGTGGCTACCTTAAATTCTGGCTTCATCTGTACCATAATAGGAGCGAGAGTAACTGTAGGTTTCATAGGATCATCTCCTTCTCGAATGAGCCCAATTGACCCTTTCGGGTCCCATTCTTCATCAGTTTTTATCACATTTACCCCCTCGCATTTGTGATCCGGGATGGGATTGTTGTGGACATTAGGTGCATCCTCTTTTGCTTGTATAACCTTGGTATCAATTAGCTTCTGGATCTTATCCTTCAGAGTGCGACATTCATCAATAGTGTGACCCTTCATGCTCGAATGGTAGGCACATGTCTTGTTTGGATTGACCCACTGAGAGGAATTTTCCATGGCGACAATGGGAATGGGAGTGACATAACCAGCAGGCTTCAGTCTCATACAATTGATTGATGGGTTCAGCAATAGGGGTATATTGTCTAGGTGGTCTGCGGTAAAAATTTGGTCTGGGTTTTGATAGTTTTGGCGAGCCGGCGGTGAGTGGTAATATGTTGGCTGGGTATTATAAGTATGGTAAGTGGTGGCGGGTTTTGGATATCTGGGAGGTGAGGGCTGATATGTGGGTGGAGGTGTTTGATATGTGATAGGAGATTTGGACCTGGGCTACCATCACGGCCGCTACTTTCTTCTTCTTGGATATGCCTCCTCACTGCAAGGCCTTGTTAGTAGCTTGTAATGCCTCGAAATTGGTTACCATCCCACCTTTAATTCCTTATTCTATTCTTTCTCCCAATTTGATGATATCGGAGAATTTATGATTTTCAAAACCATTAACCTCTCGTAATATTGCGGATCTTGGGCCCGGACAAAGAATTTGTTCATTTTCTCTTCTTCTAATGCAGGCCTTACTTTCGTAGGTTCTGATCTCCACCGAGTAGAATACTCAAGGAAAGTCTCTATTGGCTTCTTCTTGAGATTCTAGATATAGAAGACATTTGGTGCATTCTCTGTGTTGAATTTGAACCGATCCATGAAATTTGACGCCATACTTACCCAGTTGACCCACTTCTTTGGATTTTGGATGATATACTAGGATATGTCGTCTCCGGTGAGGCTCCTCATGAATAACTTCATGCGGATTCTTTTATCTTTACCAACCCCTACGAGCTTGTCGCAGTATGTCCTCATATGCACCTTTGGGTCACTTGTTTCGTCAAACATTTCGAACTTGGGAGGTTTGTAAACCTCTGGCAGTTCTACATCTGACTGAATACACAAATCTTCATAGTTCAAGCTCTCAATGCCTTTACCCCCTTTGACGCCTTGACTCGACTTGTAAGCTTCTTAAGTTCCTATGCCATATTCTTAATGAGCAGGTACTTCTTGGCGAATTCTGGTGTGTATGGGGTTTGTTGTGAAGGGTGAGGTAGAGTTTCTACATATATGGGGTTGTTTTGGTAGATTCCGGGGATTTGGGTGTAGTGGTAATCATTGGTTGAGTTCTGGGATCAGGGGTAGGTTATGGTGTGTTTTGAGGAGTATGGTAGGTGGTAGTTTGTGGGTACTGGGTTGGGTGATGTCGGTGCTGGGAGGAGTTGGTACTGGTGGAGGATTAGGATTTTGGGGAGGCGTGCATATTGATAAGCTGCGGGAGGATTTTGCGGTTGCTGGTTTTGTCGCATTTTGAGGAAGTTCTGGGTTTTGGGCGTTTTGTTGGTTAATGTATGGGACGTTCAAGGTGAGAGAATGTTTTGCCAAATTACGGACCTGCTCAAGTTCCCCTTGTAACTCCAGTATCTTTTGCCCAATCGTAGAACCAAATCATTATGTGCCGGAGTACTCCGACCATCTGAAGTCTCAACATACTCTGCAAGTGCAACGTTGTCTTTCCTGATCCCACTAGTATCGTCCATCTTAGCTTTTCATTTTTTCTTAGGATCACTTGGAGGAGGAGGTGGTGGAGGACCTCTAGATCGGGTATGATATGCCGATGATGCCAGTATACACGAACCAACCTTAGGAGATGGGAATAATCAAAACAAAACAAAAAAGCAAAAAATTAAACCAGTGAGTAGGGAACTTTGAAAGGGTATTTGCAGTATTTAAACATGTATTGCAGAATTATAAATTCACGTCCTAATTTGGGGGACCTCATTGTGCCCTAGGTAGGCCTAGCGACATATATATTTGGAGAAACTCAACGCCCATAATTGCGTCATTTCATTAATATGATAACTAAACCAAATCTCTACTAAAACGACAATAATTATGAAGAGTTACTAGTGGCATTTTCCTTATTACAATTGAATTTTAAAATGAATATAGAAAACAAGTAAATATCAATTCTAATCTACTCGGTCCTAGAGGGACCTTCTCCAAGCTTGTCCTTCTTAGCCCTATCGATCAGATTCCCCAAGTCGTGTTGTCCAACAACAGATACGCCCTTGCTAGATGTCCTCATTCATTGCCCTCTGCATTCTGACAATCCACAACCCTTTTCCTCATCTTCCTCTCAAGCTCCATCAATCCCTGCTCTAAATACTCCAACCTCTCTTTTGATTTGGTAGCGATTCCTCTCCATTCATTGATTGTTTCCATGTCCACTTTATGTTTTTCCAAATGTCTGACCTCAGATTCAAAAATCTTTTTGTGTAACTGATGCGAGGCTAGAATTCATGGTTTAGTATGTTATATGCCTTACATTTTATGTGCGTTAATGATGAAAACACACTTTTTATGTTCTTAATGGAATTTATTTTTTGTGTAGGTGAAGTGGAGATGGAAACGGAGCTAAAGGGTTGCAAATACGTCGAAAATACGCTTAAGGGTCGAAAAGGAAACAATCGGGCGATAGCCGGGCGTTTGGCCCCTAAAGCCAGGCAGCCCCTGGCTTAGGAGGGCGTTAAGGGGGCCTTAGAGCCCAAACGCCAGGCCTGCCCTGTCTTTAAGGGGGCGTTTGAGCCAAAACGCCCGGGGTCCCAGGTTCAATCAATTCCGAGTTTTGACGAGTTTAAGTGTTTCTCAGTTGGAATAGAAGTCTCCTATACGTTTAGTGTTTGTCCTAAACATATAAATAGACCCCTAAAAGACAACTTGAAGGGATTCGGAAGGCATACGAAGAATTCGAAGAGAGAGAACCATTGAAGTGACAAAACATTGATTTTTACATCTTTTATTCATTACTTTGTAGTTCAATTATGCAATTTCTTTTAGGTTTGATTCTTATGAACATGAGTAGCTAAATTCTTTAATCTAGGTTTTTGGTAGAACCCGTTGGGGATGAATTTGTTGTGATATTAATATAGTTTGGTTGAGTAATCTCTATTTGCTCAACTACATTCTTGTTGTAGTTGATTGAAAGGGCCCTCAATTAGTTGTTCCTATTTATTATGTATCTACTAGAGAGAGAGTGCATATTTAGGTAGTTTTTTTAACAACATCACTCTCGGAGTATAGATGAAAGTCATAACCGAGGGTTTAGAGGTTGGATTAGAGATAACGATACCTCGAGTGCAATCTAAAGTGAACTGTATTGCAATCTAGCTAGCGTAACTTGAGAGAGTGCGTCTAGTAAATTATCATAATTACTTGAGAGAGATTTATGGTAGATAGAGTGTTCATGATTGATAGAGACGACTAATTAAACTATAAGAAATATCCGAGAAAGAATTCACCAACGGGGGAAACCAAACCTTAGACCTTTATTATCATTGTTTACATCATATTGTTAGTTAATTGCTAGTTTATTATTTTGTCAGTAGAATTAGTAAAATATTACCAATTGATATTCAAAAGTCTTGAGAGAATTGATTCAGTAAAAGTTTTGTATTCTGACAGCTTAATTGATACGTAAATCCCCTGTGGGATCGACTCTGGGCGTAATACCCCGGATTATATCTGCATCGCCCCCTTAGTATTTTATAAGACATAGTTGAGCATGATCAAATTTTGGCGCCGTTGCCGGGGAATTGACGGTATTATCAATTGAGTTGGAAGAAATACAAAATTCTGAAATATAATCAATTTTCCTTAAATTTTTGTTTTTACATTGAAAATTTAATGTTTGCTAACGTGTTGCAGGTGCATGCCTAGAAACTCATCAAGGAATGGTGAAGTAGTTGAACCCTTATCAGACCCCGAGAAAGTTTTCAAGGCCATAAACCGGACCAACCGGAAAAGCAAACATCATCGACTAATTGAACAAATTGAAACAGACATGGAAGATGCACATAACCGGAACAATCATGGGGATGACGTGGTAGACCCAGTCGCTCACATAGGGGCAGAGGCTCCCCTATATGACTGGGCACAACCTACAACTGAGAATTTGGCCACAACGATACTGGTTTCGCAGATACAAGCCGAGTCCTTTCAGATAACAAATAATATGCTGCACTTATTACAGAACAAAGGGCTATTCTCAGGGTCATACATTGAAGACCCCCAACAACATTTGAAAAACTTCCTGTCAATTTGCAAAACACAGAGGCAGCCAAATGTTACCCAAGAGGCAATAAAACTGTTCTTGTTTCCATTCTCAGTGACTGGAGCTGCCCAGACTTGGCTAAACTCACTCCCATCAATTCCATTACCACATGGGAAGAGCTAGTTAAACAGTTCGTGAACAAGTTTCATCCACCCAACAAGACTGCTCAACAAATTGATGAAATCTTGAGCTTCAGACAGAAAATAGTTCAAACACTGCAA
Source organism: Nicotiana paniculata (assembly GCA_005239505.1). Taxonomy (NCBI): domain Eukaryota; kingdom Viridiplantae; phylum Streptophyta; class Magnoliopsida; order Solanales; family Solanaceae; genus Nicotiana; species Nicotiana paniculata. The sequence goes on from ML345953.1 coordinate 56,146, forward strand.
GAGACATGGGAACGATTTAAGGGGATGCTGGTTATCTGTCCACATCATGGTATTCCAGAGCAAATGTTGGGGCGGCATTTTTATATGGGTTTGGCTGATACTGTTAAAGAAAATGTTGATGCTTCGGCTGGTGGAGCATTTCTGAGCAAAACGTTGAGAGAGAGTCAAATCTTACTTGATAAAATGGCACAAAATTCAGGATGGACAACAAGGAATGCACCCATTACTCATGTAGTTCATTCAGTGCCATTCAATCCATTCAATACTATTGCAGAGAACGTGACCACCTTGATAACACAGATGAGCATACTAACTAAGAAGGTGGAAGAATCAGGACAAAAGCAGCAGGTACACATCGTAGACACAACCAATGGGGGCTTATGCACATCTTGCATTAGTCAACCACTTGGCAATCATTGGAATGCAGAATGTCATCACCCTCCTTATCCAGAAAATATGAATTATGTGTCGAATTATGGAAGCCAGAGACAAGGGGGGCAAAACTGGGGTCAGCAAGTTCAACCATATAGACCACCCTACCAACAGCAGAATAGTGGAAATATGGGTGTCATGGGACAACAAGGTAATGCAGCATCGTATCAGAGGCCACAAGGTTATAACCGTCAGAATCAACAACAAGCCTACTACCCTCCCCAGCATCAACTAGGGGAAAATCAAGAAGATGGGTTTTCCAGGTTAGAAGCTATGATGCAGCAGGTTATTGGGTCAAATGCCAAAATTAGTGAGAGAGTAGATATACATGATGCAGCTATTAAAAATATTGAAGTACAGTTGGGCCAGATATCTATTGCAGTGAACAATCGTCCTCCTGGAACTTTACCTGCAGATACTAAGGTAAATCCTATGGACCAGTGCCCAAGGCAGCTGATGGCAGTGACTCTTCGCAGTGGCAGAGAGTTAAACTTGGAACTGGAAAGAGCTCATGAAAGCAGACAGGCCGAGACACTGGTACCCAGGCCGATTGAACTTGATGATTCAACAAACTTGACCAAGGCAACAGTGCAACCTAGTGAAGAAGAACCCAGTGCACAGAGTGAGACTGAAAAAGAAGTGGAGATGACTCAGAAGCCGGTAGTTGAGGTGGTGGCTGAGAAAGAAAAGTCCCAAATCACTTGGAAAAAGAGACCGCCAGCTCCATTCCGTTAGAGGCTGGCTAAATACCAAAAGGATGAATAGTACAAGAAGTTCTTGGACATGCTAAAGTAGATACAGGTAAATATTCCACTGATTAATGCATTGAAAAAAATGCATTGGTATGCTAAAATGATGAAAGAATTGATGTCCAGAAAAGTTGACTTCCAAGATCTAGCTACTGTAACCCTTACTCAGACTTGTAGTGCGGTGGTGACATATCCTATTGCTGAAAAGCTGTCTGAACAAGGGAGTTTTACAACTCCTTGTACCATTGGCAACTTCTCTTTCACCAAAGATCTATGTGACTTGGGGGCCAACATTAATCTGATGCCGCTGGCCATATATAAAAGACTGGGGATTGGTAGATCCAGGCTCACCTCCATGCTGCTACAACTTGCTGATAGGACGGTGAAGAGACTGTCGGGTATTCTGGATGATGTCTTGGCACAGGTGGGAAGTTTGTATTTCCTACTGATTTTGTGATATTAGACTGCAAGGTAGATGAGGAAATTCCCATAATCTTGGGAAGGCCATTTTTGGCAACAGGCAGAGCTCTTATCGATTGTGAGACTGGTGAACTTAAGATGAGGCTCAACGATGATGAAATCACTTTCAACGTGCACAATTCTATGAGGCAACCTACTGAGTTTGCTAACTGCTCTCTTATTAATGTTGTGAATGTGCTCCCAGAAAAAGATGATGCTTTCCTGACTGTTGGGAACCCTTTAGATGAATGTTTCACGAATCTGAATGATATGAATGGTGAAGAACTAGCAGATTGGGTGTTAGCACTTGAGGAAAAAGAGGTATGGAGACAGGCTCTCGAGTTTGATTTATTGCATTTAGAGAAAAGTGAGAACCCGCTGACCGAGCTATCTAGTGAAGAACCACCCAGGTTAGAACTGAAATCAGAGGCTGCTGATGTGGTAGAAAAGATACTAGATTTAACCAAGGACATCGATGATACATATTTTGTTGAATCTAGTGTCAGTATTGTTGAGGATGTTGGTACACACTCCAACCATTTGTTCACATTGTGATGGGATGATGTATGCAAATAGAGTTATCCGAACCACCTGATGAGCTGAGGGACAAAGAACAAGATGCCTACATTCTTGAATTCTTCCTGCCAGAAAGTATGGAGTATATATTTTGTCGAAAGGCCAAGAAGCGCAGATTATTACATGGTTTTATTGGGCCAGGAAGATTTGTTCCACCACCCCATGAGCGTGATCGTAAAGCAAAATCAAACATTGGGGTTCAATTCATAAGTTCAAAGTGGAGGCATAAAATGATTAAAGCAGGTGCTCAAAGGAGCATGAAAGCGAGATCACTGGAAAGGATGTCAAGACTATTGGACCAGGGAGTTTCTTACACCTTACTTTTATTTCTTGTTTTGTCTATATGTGATACACTGAGGACACTGCATGATTTAAGTGTAGGGTGTTGTATATATTTGTTGTGTTTAGTGTGCTTTCTTGTTAGTAAGTTTTCTTGTTAATAAGTAGTTCTTATTAGTAGTTTTAGTTTTTCTTGTTGGTAAGTTTTTATTTTTAAAGTAGAACAAAAA